>JARHVA010007263.1:550000-592500 GCA_037957365.1 Torreya grandis | reverse complement strand
CAAGACTAGAGTTTAAATTTGAAATGATATCCACAACCATACATAGCAATCACAATGAATTCTTAAAATCATTAATTAATTAACATTAATATATTCATTTACCTTATATATATATATATATATATATATATATATATATCCTTTAATAAAATAGTTAATCATATACAATATCTTTTAAAAATAATGCTATTTATCTTTTGGCATTATAATATAACATCATAATAATAATCCCTAATTATTATTATCTAAATCTCATAGATTAAGTAATGATTATGGAATCTGTGGCAACATCATAATATTTTACTATACAACCATACTTAATAAAGTAGTGAGATAAGAACACATAAACAAATTCACTCATTTATCCAAATAATATGAGCTATGCAAGATAATAAAATTAATGAAATCACTCAAACAATCATCAAGATTATACCAGAAAGTATAATAATAATCACCTAAAAAAAAAATACATAAAACATGCTACACTATCTATATCAAAAAATTAATTAAGAAACATGATATATATTAAGTGTCATGTGCAAGGGTTTCTAAATTCATTCTATGTCATCCTCCAATGTCTCTATCTAGACCACCCTCTCTGATGATACTCTCCCTCCATCATGATTTGATAGAAGAATTTATTCTACATCTACCTCATGATAATGAAGGTAGTTATCCTAAAAAGTCATTTTATCTATAAAATAATGCAATATAATAATTAAACATGAACATAATATACTAAATGTAAAATTACTACTAACTCATAGTAAACTAATCATGTAAATTCAGTAACACAAATTGTCTCATAATCAACATATGTCATCTAGCTTAATTAAATATTAGTTTATCAACTAATCAACCATAATAATCCATAGATAAAATAGGTTATTTAACTTAGAGAAAAATTAAGATGTGACATCCTTCCCCCTTAAATTTGGTCATCATCTCAATGACATTTATTCAAACATAAGATATGAATGAATAAAATTATTCAATAGAAAATAATATAATATGAAATAGAAAATTAAGCAAACAAATATGGAAATAGCCTTTAAACTCATCATATTTCTCCCAAGTGGCATTATTCTCAAAGTATTGGTCCCATAAGACCTTGGACTATGATACTTCTCTATTATGAAAATAAAGTTTGTGAATACCAGTTAATCTAATTGGTTCTACCATAACCACCCCAGGATCTATAACCTTCAAAACATTTCAATCCAACACATGTGAAGGATCAACAATGTTCTGTTTAAGAAAAGACACATGGAAGACATTATGCAAAATAGATAAAGATGGTGAAAATGTGAGCTTCTATGCTACAGAGTTGACCACTTCCAAAAATTTAAAGGGTCCCACATATCTTGGTGAAAGTTTCATTGACTTCTCAAATTTAATCAAGCTTTTATGAGGTTTAACTCACATAAACACTTAATCACCTATACAAAATTTCCTAGTTGTTATCTTCACATCAGCATAGAGTTTTTTAATATCATTGGCCTCAACCAAAATATACCTAATTATCCTCACTTGATCTTCCATTTATGAAATCATCTCAGGTCAAAAGACTACCTTGTCTTCTAACCTATCGAATTTAATCAAGCTTTTATGAAGCGTAACTCACATAAACACTTAATCACCTATATAAAACTACCTAGTTGTTATCTTCAAATCAGCATAGATTTTTTTAATATCATTGGCCTCAACCAAACTCTACCTAATTATCCTCACTTGATCTTCCATTTATGAAATCATCTCAGGTCCAAAGACTACCTTGTCTTCTAAACTATCATAATTTATTGGTGTTCTATATGTCATTCCATACAATGCTTGAAATAGTTCCATCTTCAATGGTCATTGGTATGAGTTGTTGTAATCAAAATCTACTAATGGAAGGTAATCTTCCCACTTTTATTATTAATCCATGGAATATATATGAAGGACATCTTCTAAAACTTGATTAATTCACTCTATCTATCCATCAATTTGGAGGTGATATGCAGTGCTTACGTTTAATTGAGTACCTAAAATTGAATTTAGAGTCAACCAAAACCTAGAATCTATCCTCAGATCTCAATCTTAAATGATATTCTCTATAAAACCATGAAACCAATACACTTACTTTATGAATCTCTTTGCAAGAATAGGTACATCATCTATCAATTTGTCTAGTATGAAGTGGGATACCTTGGTTTGTTTGTCAAATACTATTAAGATCATGTCATGCCTATTTCATGATAATGAGAAAACTTGGACAAGGTCCATACTAATCACCTACCACTTTCACTCTAGTATGTTTTGTGGATACAACAATCCATCTATATGTACATATTTAGCTTAAATATGCCGATATTCCAGACAATAAGACATAAAATCCACTACACCTCTCTTGATTCATTTTCAAAAATAGAGTGGTCTAAGCTCAACCATAATCTTGGTTACTCATCAATGTCTTAAATATGGGGTATTATGCAATTCCTTTAGCTTTGTGCTCCTTAGATTCTCACTATCTGGAAAAAAAATCCTACCATTATACCATAAAAGACCATCATTCTCTATTCTAAATCCCTTATATTTATGAATCTATTAATTTTCAAATAAGGCTTTCTTGACCTAATCATAAAATTCATCTTCTAGCAAGAATTTAATCACTTGATATTTGAAAGTAATCTTGAAAGTAGCCATGTCTATTATGTACCTCCTATTCTTAGAGCATCAGCTAATTTTTTTTCCTTACCTTTGATGTAGTTAATATCAAAATCATAATCAGATAAGAACTCGAACCATCATCTTTGATGAACATTTAAATTTGGTTGGGTGAATATGTACTTGAGTTTCAAGTTATCAGTCTTGTGCTCAAATGGTTTTCCCAATAGATAATGCATCCAAACACGAAAAGTATGCACAATTATCACATGTTTTAGGTCATGAAAGGATTAATTCACCTCATATGGATTTAGTTTCTTAGACTCATAGGCTACCACTAAACCATACTACATAAGAAATCCTCCAAGTCCATCCCTAAATACATTAGTGATCACTGAGAGTTGACCATTAGGATCAAAAAATATTAGCATTGATGTTGAAGTAAGTATTACTTTTAGTTTCCAAAAGGCTAACTCACACTTATTTGACCAAATGAAACTTTGATTATTCTATTAGAGAGAGGTAATTAGATTAGCTATCTTAGAAAAATTTGGAATGAATTTCTTGTAATAACCCTCTAATTCCATGAAACTTCTTACCTCGTGCACACTTTTTGGTGTTGAGTACTATTTTTGGATCTTATCTTTATCAAATATAATAAAATACCATCTATAAAGATAATATGTCCTAAATATTACACTTTCTTTTGAAAAAATTCACACTTATCTTGCCATAAAATTTATGCTTCTATAAACATTGTAAAATCAATTCCAAATGTTCTAAGTTCTCTTCCTCATCCTTAGAATAAATGAGAATGACATCAATAAATAATAATCCAAAATGATCCAAGTAATCTATGAACACATTGTTCATAAGATTCATAAATGTTTTTAGATCATTTGTCAATCTAAATGATAACACTATGAACTCGTATTTCCCATATTGAGTCATAAACATTATTTTCAGAATATCGTCTTCATAGATCCTCAACTGGTGATACCCTGATTTAAGATCAATCTTATGAAAGATTTTATCTCCTTGCATTTGATCAAAGAGATCATCAATGTATGGAAATGTGTGTGTGTGTGTGTGTGTGTGTGTGTGTGTGTGTTATTGATCATTTATTTATTCAACATCATGTATTCTATACACAAGCAAAGAGTACCATCTTTCTTCTTGATGAAGATAACTAGAACACCCCATGGTGACACACTCGATTAAATTAGACCTTTTTCCAACAACTCTTAAAATTGTGCCTTTAACTCAACCAATTCAGTGGTTATCATCCTATACAGTGCCTTAGACTATGGTTTTGATCTAGATATGATATCAATCAAGAAATCAAACTCATGATAACGTAGTAATCCTAGTAATTCTTCTATAAACACATCATAGAAGTTTCTAAAAAAAGTATAATTTTTGATAGATAGTTCCTTAGATTATTCCTTCTCATTTTTATTAATGATTTTATTGAATTGAATTATATAAATATACCTTAGCCTCAACTCCTTTTTCTTGTCTTGAAGTTGTGTTTGATTTCTTAAATCATCTTGACACTAAACCTTCTTCAAAAATCATTCAACCTTGGATTTATGCTTTACAAGCCAATTGACTCCTAAGATCACATCATATGATCCTAACGGTGCTACATAAAGATATACAATTGTAGTCGACTCAGGAAAACTAATCTCTACTTTAACTAAACATTTATCAAATTTGACCTTTGACTCATTTCCATATTTCATCAACCATTCATTTACCATTACTCTATCCTTTATAGAAAATTTACAAAGTATTTTAAGAGCAATGAATCATTTTTTATCTCCTGTATCAATTAAAATAAAAACTAGATGATTAAACAAAATACCTAATAGCTCTATGGGTAAATATTGATACTCAACCTATTTATTATCAATAGTTACATGAATCCATTGTTGGAAATTACCTTGATGAGAATATAAAACTTTATTATTTGATTTTTCTTAAAGATATTATAGATTAAAATGGTCACCTCCACAAATGAAGCAATCTCTAACTAGTCATTTCCTCTCAGTCTATGTGTTTCCCTTAAAACCACCCTTGAAACCATTACCACATTTCTTATTCTCTGAACCATTTTTGAACTTGGCATTCTGATTATTGAATTGACCCTTTGAATATCCACTCCTATACTTCCAATTCTTCTTCTTTAAAGTTAGTTTAGAACTTTTAAATTTCTTTTTGAACTTATCTTTTACTTGGGTAAGAGATTTCAATTTATCTTCTTACTTGATCGCCTTATCAAACACCTAATCCATGGTAGATGGACCATGCACACATACCTCAAAACCTATTTTTTGTTTCAATCCCATAATAAATTTCTTGATTATGAACCTCTCATTTTCTTAATATTGAGGTGCGTACTTAAGAATCTTGATGAATTGCTCTTAGTATTCATTTAATGTAAAATCTCATTACTTAATATTCTAAAAATATGAAATATTTTGATCTAAGTATATCTATGATATCCATTTTGACGTAAATAGTGTCACAAACTATTCCCAAGTTGTGGTGGTTGAGTGGAGGTTCACCTCGAACTTCTCGTTTGCCCACCAAGTCACTGCTTCACTAGCAAATTGATAAGCTCCCCAGACTAATACTATGACATTAAAGTAATTCTAAATCTCAAAATAATCATCCATTTACATAATCCACACTTAAGGTCCATCCCTTAATATAGTTCCATTTAACTTGGGTGGATTCACATTTTTCATGTCATGTGCTAACTCTGCAGCTACTCGGTCTCTCATATCTTGTGGCACCTCCTCATGCCTATACTCTAGAATATTTTATTCATAATTATGATTCTCTTAAAGTTATTCATAAGTGTTTTCCTCTTCATCGACATGCACTTCTTATTCTAGGGCTGTAATTCAGTCCCTAGTCTCTTGCATGGTTGTGAGGATTTGGTCCAACTTTGGAGCTTGCTCAACAACAAACTAATTTGGATCAATAGGGGGCTTGGTACTTGAATTACCCTCACCTCACATTATAGTACACACCATTTTTCTTTTTGCTTATGAAGAGAATATGTTTGCATTAGTAGACACATTAAGTCCTATAGTTTGAGCCTCAACTCTAATACCACAATGTAATAACCCCACTAGGTTTTACAATATTATTATAATTTTTTTTAAATATAAATACACATAATAAACATATAGATTTCACCATGATAAACCTAACTAGTTATATTTAACTAACTATATTAAATTAGGTAACCATAAAGGTTAGAGCTAATCCACTTAGCTATGGATCACCATGAAAAAATATAAAATCATGAACAATACTGAAATAATAAAAAATATTGCATATCCTCATAAATGAAATAGTAAAAAATTTAACCACGACTAGAATAACATTATATCCACTATGGTAGAAGTATAACGTTTATATGATATAGTTTTCAACAATACATAAAGCATCTCAAATGTTAAATAATGATACAAAGCTCCTTTGAGTAGAGTCTCCATGACTCAAGTATTATTATGTAATCTCAAGTGTAGTCTCAAGTATAGTGTTCTATCTAGGAGGGAGAGATCATCTGAAAACTTATCTACACCAACCATAGACCATAGATCCTTCACACTACCTCCCAAAAAAAGGTGTGGCCCTCCATTCATGTATGGGTAGATAGTGATGGTGCGATAATATAGAGTAAAAAACGAGAACCGTGTATTTAATATATATATATATATATATATATATATATATATATATATAATACATAATGTGTACCATAAATAAGTTCATTCTAATATTATATTTAACAAATATGAAAACTATATCAATGTATGAAATGACAAGGTTTATCAAACATTAATTTAGACAATGTTTTCCATAATAAATGATCTTCAAGATTAGAGAAATTCATAAACCACTTGATCGGATTACACTTTATCTTTTATTTATGGAGCTAATTAATATAGTGGAATCCATTCACATTTTAATTAGGGTCATGAATGTGATAATAGGTAAAATAAATAATAATATGAAAACTAATAGATTCATTCATAATATTTCACTTTAGTTAATAAAAAAATATGCTAAGTACATAAATATCATAAACATTCATTTAGTCAATCAAATGAAGTGAATTCAATCCATACATCTAGTTTATTCCAAATAAACATAATCCAAAAATAGTCCTCAATATAACACACCATTTGGGTAATGATTATCTAGACCACTAGTTGCTTTAACCACTAAGCATCTTATAATATTATTTCTTCATGAAACAATATTATAACTCTGGATAAATAAATTGTTCGTATTCTACATATAATAACAACCAATCTAAAATGTCATAATTTTTATATTTAACTCTTAAATATAATATTCTAATTATTTTATACTAACTAAATGTAAACAAGAATCAGTTACTCATTGTTATGATAATAACAATTATAACACAATTGTATGCATTAATGTGTGTGTGTGTGTGTGTGTGTGTGTGTGTGTGTGTGTGTGTGTGTGTGTGTGTGTGTGTGTGTGTGATTCATGCATACAAATATATTATAAATAGTTCATTTATACAATATACTAATAATATGACATCCACTATCATATGCCTTAGAGTATATTTTATACACTAATTATACATTTAGTTCACATACAAAGGCCCTATAACCTTTTTATTTTTGATTAAATAATTCCATTTTTCTTAGCATTAAAAATACATAGAATATTAAATCAGTCTTACCAAAATATTTCAATCTACTTTCACCATTTAAATTGATTACAATGAGCATATAAAAACACATAGTTGACTATACCCAACTTGAATATTTAATAAAACAACAACACACAACTGAATACCCAACTCAAGTTTATTAAGATAACTATACACAACCAACCACACCCTATCAGGTTTTAGTTAAAACAACATAGTCTTAAAAAATAAACTATGTAATTATTCAATTTGAACCCTTATACCCAGTCCATTAATTAACTAAGAAAAATTCTTTCACAATCAAAGAAAATTTTGAATGACATAATATGTAGTCACATCCAAATTTTAATCATAATTCATATAGATTATGAACACAACTTCATATTTAACTCTGCCATATAGATATAACAAAATCATTTATATTTATCTATAAAAGACAAAGTGTATATCTATAGTCACTTTTCCATCTACCCTTTCTTGGGTACATAATAAGACTAAACAAAAAGATCCCAGTTTTATATATAACCAAGAATGCAAAATACAAGGATTTATAATTTCATCAAGAGTAAGGATTTATGAGGATGGGCTCGTGCCTGGGGCTATGTAGCATGAAAGTGTCTTGGAAATTTATAGTTTAGACATAAAAAACCATGTTTTCATAATCCACCATCTATATGTGATGAAATTTTACACTTTTTAGAATGATTTTATCTAGTAGTCCTTGGCTGAGATCAATTTTAACACATATTTTTCCATATGTATATATCCCAAAAAAATTCCATTTGGATCACTTTTGATATATGTGCCTAGTGAGTTACCAATCTATGGAAAAGCATAGGTGAAGTGTAGAGGTAAATTAGGAATCCTTACCTAGATAGGGACTTTGGTGATAGAGTGAGTTGTAAGATCAAAATCTAGGGTCCAAAGAGAGATGTAGAGCCATGCAGTTCCCCAAAACCATGGACCCTCTGCAAAGCATCTCTGATAGTCTACTATTTCTTCAAAATATACTATGAAAAATCCTTTGGATCATAGCATGATCTCACATTGCTTAGTCCAAGAGGTGTGTACCCATTGGTATAGTGTTGTTTTGGAAGTCTAAAACCCATTAAATCTACAAATGACTACTTGCTTTTCTAAAGATTTTTGATATTCAAGTACACTTTCAACTATAATATCCACCATCTGTACCTCTTTAGTATGATCCAAAACATAATCTTTTGGATTGGAAGAGGACATCGTATCCATAGGTATGTTAGCTATTTTTGTAGTGCTTCTTTGGAAGAAGGTTTTGATGATGATGGATTCCCTAGATCAATTCCTCCACCCAACAATTTGAGCATCAAGATGATAGTGGAATCTTTCCCAATTTTGTAATACGTAAGATATTTTTGGTCTACCATTTTTATACCCTTGAAAACAATGCATTTCTTATCCTTTGGAATCCCTCATGCTTGCTTTATCTTCCCTTTTAGATCAATAACATGGTCAGTTTTTTTAACTCAAAGATAAAAAGTTTTTTTGGAAAGAGTTTTGAACACAAGTTGTATCCCTATCATCTAGATAATATTTTTTTTATTTGATGTGAATTGATTATACAAATTTCTATCTATAATATAGACAATCCTAGGTCCCCTGATTTTCCCCAAACATGTGTTGTATGCCATATTTTGTACATGCATTTTTTCAAACATTTGGTTTACATCCTCTGCTTCTCTAGTTTTTTTATAGTACATCCAAAAGGAAACATATATTTGTTTCATTTTGTCAAATAAGTACCATACATCCTTCTCTTTATAGTGCATGGATGCATTTTCACAAAGGGGGTCTGAGGGTACAAGAGGGAGGATGGGTTTTTACTTCCAACATAATTTATATTCCCTATAAATGGCCAAAATCCATGTAATAGTTCTATCATATGGATTAGCTAGAACCTTATGTCAATGCTTTGAATAATCGTAGATACTTAAACTATGAAACATCCACCTTTCTGCTACCATTGAATGACATACCTCTTAGAGCAGGCATGACTAGCACTCCATGAATCTAGACCATTGTTTTTTCTTTTCCTCCCTCCATGCATTTATATTCACCATAATCTTACGCTAGTACCTTTGTCTCCATATGCAATCCATTCCTTTTTATTTTCAATTAATCACTCCCTAAAAGGACCTACCATCTACCTGTGCCATAAATACCCATCTCTTGGCTCCACTACCATCACCGATCTCACCTCTACAAGTGAAAACCTATAACAAGTAGTCCTTATCATTATATATATATATATATATATATATATATATGTATGTATGTATGTATGTATATAAGGATAAGGACTACTTGTTATAGGTTTTCACACACACACACACACACACACATACACACACACACATGTATAATGTGAGATCAAATTTGTAAGCTTATTTGGATTTTATTGGTTTAAAATGTGGGTTTTAGGGTTTGTGAATAGATACATACATACATATGCATACATGTGTGTGTGTGTGTGTGTGTGTGTGTGTGTGTGTGTGTGTGTGTCTACACACACACACACATACATACATACATACATACATACATACATACATACATATATATATATATATATATATATGTATGTATGTATGTATGTATGTATGTATGTATGTATGTATGTATGTATGTATGTATGTATGTATGTATGTATATATGTATGTATGTATATGCACGTATGTATGCATCTATTCACAAACCCTAAAACCCACATTTTAAACAAATAAAATCTAAATAAGCTTAAAAATTTGATCTCACATATAGTCTTAGGTTTCAATCCATTTATAAAATACCTTAATGAGTATATTATAATCTAGTTCAAACCAAATAACTAGAAACACAATATGTATACCCATTAAGAATAGCCTTCAATTTAAAAAACATAGTTTTTGATTTGAGAGAGAGGAGTTTAGGATAGAAATTCGTAGAAGCTTAAACAGTCATGACAATTCTATATATTATCCCAAAATCCTTAGGTTACCTTGAGTCAAATATGGGATTCCATGGAGGTCGATCCTTCCATAGGGCTCCACATACAACCCAATATTTCTAATATTCAAACAAATAAACTAGTAACCAAACATATTCAAAGAAATCCATTCAGTATTTCACCCATAAATTGAATTACAAATCTTACCTATGAAAGCCATATAAGTCATATTAATTCCTTTCATGTTCCTTCAAATTTTCACCTTATTTTCTTTCTATAACTCTCTCCTCTATTTCATGTATCATCCCTATTCAGAGCCTCTTCTCCCTTATTTTTATTTTTCTCCATCAACTTACTCTTCTTTCACTTCTCCACCATTAATGGTACATTAAACTCACTTTAAAATATGCATTCCTAGATACCTCATCCAACTTACAATCCACCACCTTGTAAACACAATTAACCTCATTATTTTGTCCCAAATGATGCTTAACTGAATTCAATCAATGATTAGTAAACCTAATCATCTCAGTGCTTCTTTTGAATCCCTAAATAATCATATTATATTATTTATAAAATACTCATGACAATGATTTCAATAATCTTTCATCGACTAACTACATCACATAATCCCCATCTTTTATTCCATGTAAAGACTATCAACTAGTTGATGACTAATGTATTCTCATGCAATGACAATTCACCAAATATAATATAATAATGATTATATAACTTGTCAATTTAACTAGATATTACAAGACTAGACTTTAAAGTTGAAATGCTATCCACAACCATATGTAGTAATTATAATGATTTCCTAAAATATTAATTAATTAACATTAATATATTCATTTACCTAATATATATATATATATATATATATATATATATATATATATATATATATATATATATACACACACACATCCTTATCCTTTAATCAAATAGTTAATCATATACAATATAATTTTAAAACATTGTTATCTATCTTTTGACATTATAATATAAAATCATAATAATGATATTTAATTATTATTATTATTATCTAAATCTCATAGATTGAGTAATGATTATTGAATTTGTCACAACATTGTAATGTTTTACTATACAACCATACATAATAAAGAAATGAGATAAGAGAACATAAACAAATTCACTCATTTAGTCAAACAAGATGAGCTATATAAGATCAAAAAATTAATGAAATCACTCAAATAATCAACATGGTCATCATCATCATCATCAATTAAGATTATATAATAAATCATATTTATAAGCACCTAAAGGAAAAGTACACAAAACATGCTATGCTATCTATATCAATCAATTCATTATAAAACATGATACATATTAAGTGAAGTGAGCAAGGGCTTTTAGATTCATTCTCTATCATCTCCCAAAATATCCATCTAGACCACCCTCTGTAATGATACTCTCCCTCCATCACAATCTGAGGGAAGAATTTTTCCTACATATACCTCATGATAATGAAGGTAGTTATCCCAAAACATCATTTTATCCATAAAAAAAAGAAGTATAATAATTAAACATGATCACAATATACTGAATGTAAAAGTAATACTAACTCACAATAAACTAATCATGTAAATTAAACAACACAAATTGTCCCATAATCAACATATGTCATTTAGCTTAATCAAATATTAATTAATCAACTAATCAACCATAATAATCCACATATCAAACAAGTTATTTAACTTAGAGGGAAATCATGTTGTGATAGCAAGAGAAATTACAAGATGAACAAAATCCATCTTGGCAATGGCTAAAAAAGTCTTAGACTAGTCAATACCTTAGACTTATGAAAACCCCTTTACAACAACACATACCTTATAATTATCAATGGACCCATTAGCTACATACTTGGTTTGGTATATCCACTTACACCTAACCAAATTTCTTCCCTTAGGAAGAGATACCAAATCCCATGTATGATTCTTCATCAAATAAGAATACTCATATATCATTGTATCATCACCCTCTTATATCCTATGAGCCTATGAAAAACACTATGGATCCCTAGAAAATGCCTGACACAAAATTACAATACCCGTAGAATGTGTTTGATGATGTATATTGGGTGGAATATCCTATATATAAAGTGCTACCTTAGAAACTATAGTATGAGCCCATAATGGCATAGTGATAACATCAGTGGGAATAAGACCCTTAACATCCATAACCTCCTTAGGGACTTCCTGAACTAGCTCCTTAAATAATGAATCCTCAATAGGAGGTGAGGAATCAACAAAAGAAGAAGGAAAGCAAGAAGATGAAGAATCATGAGAATTGAAGTGGTCATCAAATTATACATGTGTTCAAAAAAGAACATCATGAGTATCAAGATCCAAAAAGTGATAAGCTCTCATATTCTCACAAAAAAAGATCAAGGGTCTTATCTTCTTATCCAATGCTTTCCTTTTTATATTTGATACAAACTCCCAAACATGGCTCCTAAATAATCTAAAAAATGAGACATCAATCTTGGTTTTAGACCAATCCTCCTCTAGATTGAAATGTTCAAGTGCACTGTGTGGTGTTTGATTTTGAATATAATTCACATAATTAACTACTTCTACCCAATAAATAGGAGATCAATATCATGAATGCATCATGTAGTTAGACAGCTAATTCAAAGCTTGGTTCTTCCATTTGACTAAGCCATTTTGTTGTGGAGTATGTGGAATAGAATTTTGGTGAATAATACCATGAACTTCTAAAAAATTAGATAAATCTCAACTGAAGTACTCCCACCCCATTATTAGTACAAACCTTCTCGATGCATATAGAAGACTATTTATTAACCAAATCCTTATTGAATTTTACGTGTGAAAAAAATCACACTTATACTTGAGAAAATAAACCCAAGTATAGATCAATAAATTATCAATAAAAGTAAGTGCATACTTAGCTTTATTGAATAGAAGAGTAGGAAAGACCATCAAATTACTGTGCACAAGCTCAAGTGGTGAATAATCTCTCTTAGACATACCCTTAAGAAACAAATGTTGGTGTTGTTTTCCTAATGCACAACTAGGGCAAACTCCACTAAGACAAGAAAATTTAAGAAGACCATATACCATGCTATGAGTGCTTATCTCCTTCAAGTATCTATAAATAAGATGTCTGAAACTCTCATGCTAAAGCTTACTCTTATAATCTACATTATAGACTAAACATGTCTCTATGGGAGGAGTATCATGAAAACCCTCAAAGTAATAGAGTTGAAAACAATGATCAACAGTACCCTATTTAATGAGTGTGTGAGGTTCTATCAATGCTTGAACTTCAACCCCTGTGGTGTGAAAGTTACTACCTTACCCTGACCAAAATGACAAATATGATAAACATAAATTAAATTTGTAGTGATGTTAGGGACATATAGTTCATCATTTATGTATCCATCCTCAAGTTGTATAACACCCTTTCCCTTAACAAAAATAAAGGAAGAATCTCCAACCTCAATGTTAGAAGTTAATGTCAAACCAAGAGATACAAAAGACTCCTTAGAATAAGTCATGTGGTCAGAAGTACTATAATCTATGACCCAACTATCTAAAATAGATGATTGAGATCTCCCAATAAAAGTAAGTGTTTTTTCATGTTCATTAGGTGGAGTGGAGATAGAAATCTTATGCTTTCTAGCTGCATCCTCCAAGACTTGCATTCTCTTAAAACATCTAGATTCTTCATGACTAGTCCCCCTATAAAAAGAACATGAAAGGATAGGGTTATTCTTATATTTGTAATATGACTTGGGTTTATAGTTATTAGGTTTAGGGGCAATTTGAGATAGAGGAGTATTCTTGGATTTAATGCTATTGGAGGAGTATTCTAAGAGGAGTGTTGATATTAGGACTAAATGCTACTAATGTTATTTAAGAGGTGGAAGACTCAAGGTGAGACAATATAGATTCCTCCCTATTAAGTATTTCACAAAACAACTTGAAATAAAGAATTTTAAATGTGACACTTAAGGCATCCATGCATGAGAAAAAGGTAGAATCAAATATTTTTAATGGACCTTTCAACTTGGATAGAATTAGGTACACACACTCTTCATATTTATTATCTCATCCACTTCCCTTAAATTATGTCAATGAGTTTCTAAACTTAGTGAGATAGTGTACAATAGTGGGAAAATCTTCAAGATTGAGAGAAGTAATTTCAAATTCAATTTACATGGCTCACATGTGATCTACTTTCCAAAATAAACCCTTTATTTTAGCTCATATTTTGAATAGAGAATCACATCCATCCAGATTAAATAAATGATTGTCACTCACATAACCCCCAATTAAACCCATACATTCTTCAAGTTTACATTGGTGCTGAATTTTTTCATATTTTCTAATGAACTATGTTGAACTTCATTCAATAAGGACCATAATCCTTTGCATTTAATGAATATTTCTATTTTAAGTGTTCATGTACAATAATTATGTGTAGTCAACGGTTCACATTGATTTAAACCACAATAATAATCCATGCTAGAAAATCATCAAAGATAACAAAGAATGCAAAAGGGTGCACAAATCAGCACCAAGACAACCCCTTAAAAGATTTGTATTCAGCCCCTTACCCCCAAATTTGGAACTTTATAAAAGTACCTAATTTTTACAAATAGATGAAACCAATGGATAGATAATTAAAAATCATACACTTTAAAAAAAACTAAACTCAATTTTGAGTTATGACTCAAAATTTATAAGCTTTACGAATTCCCATAAATGGGTCAAAAGTAGTAAAAAATACACTACACGTTGATTTATGTGACCAAATTGGTAATGAACCTAGACATTAAACCACTTGTTGGAATTATAATTTGACCAAAAACATTATTAATCCCACTAAAATTAAAAAAAACAATCTACCGATGACCCTTATGCATGTACAAGTGAAAGAGTCTTCATCTTAAAGTAAAAAATATAACTATTTAAAAAAAATAACGAATGAATAACTATTTTTGAGAGGAGAAGTGAGTTACTATTTTCTGTCACCTCTTGGATTCCAAGAAATATGATATGATCAGAGAGATTAGATGCCATAATAAAATAAACCTGATCTCTTTCCCACTAATTCCACCTCTATGTAGAAGAAAATACCTCTTATTCAATAGAAAGGATAATGCAAAGATTGAGGAAGGTGTCGAGAAGATATACAAAAAATATATAACTATGTATAAATTCTTATACCTCTCCAAAAAAGAATGTATATCTAAAAAATTAGAAATATCTCCACTCCCACAATCCAACGCACTTGCAAAATCCAACACACTTATATAAATTCCAATGCCTACCTGTAAATGCCAACACCACACACAGATCTTAGCCACTTATGGAAAAATAAAAGACATCAAGGAGGATGCCTCAAACAAAAAATGCATGTGTCTAATAGAAATGGATGTAGGTCTCAAAAGAGAGAATGGAAATATAGATCAGAAAGAAAAGGATATTGCCTAGCTATGAATCTCCCATGCAATTTGAAAAAGGCTAAAGTTCCACCAAAGCAGCTCGACAAAATTCTAATGTAGGTAGATCCTCCATGGTATAGTGCAAGAAAGGATAATATCTATAGTTGATACTCAAACATCCAATGCACTTTTAAATGGAATGTAGGTTTAGGACAATGTCTAGTATTCTCTACAAACTACTAAAAACAATCTAGGAAAAAAGAGCAATGCTAGATCTCTCCTCTCTCATGTTCGAAATAGGTTGATGATGCCAAATGAGAATGAGCAGACAAGAAGATGATCTAATGTACTAGATAGGTATAATATGATGCCAAAGATTATATGGAAAATTTCTAATTTTTACCTTTAATGTTATAAAAGAGACACTAGGAAAAGGCCAACATTAGATATATGAAATAAACAAATCCTTGTAGCAAATCTATCTTGAAAATGGTAGTATACAACACTTTAATGCTCTGGTACCATAATAATAATAATAATAATAATAATAATAATAATAATAATAATAATAATAATAATAATAATAATAATAATAATAATAATAATAATAATAATAATAATAATATTCAAGCCAAAGATCTCAAGTGCTAACTATAGACACCTAAAACTGGCCACCAATGACCTTCAATCACGCTTTTGACCAATTTCTATAAAAATGTACAATTTGGCTTGAAAACATTAAAACACATTAAAAGCTTTGAAAATATCATAATTAAGTGTTGATTTTGGCTAGAGTATCATTAAATGAGGAAATGCAATTTATGAAGCAGCTAACTTTGATAAGATCATTTTGAATCAAAATGATATATTTGCACCTAGGTGCTCTAGATTGCTCTTTTCTATAAAATTTCTTACATGAGACATGTGCCTTTGTTATTTTATGTTGGTAACTATCTAAATTTGATAATATTTCTAATATATCTAACATTGCCTTCCAATTCTAATCCAGTCAAATTCTGAGCCAATAATATGACATTCTAACCAATTTTGATTACTTTGTGCACCAATTGCCAAGGTTTACACCAAAGATGACTAATCATACTTAAAGATAATTAACTTAAATCATTAGCATAATTAAGAATTCCATGGAGATTTTTTAATATTTCTTTTTGGAAATTGATATTGAATACATGCATCATCAAATGACATCATTTCTTGGAAAGACATCCCTAGGCCATAGATGCATAGAATATTAGGATTAAGCCCTCCCATGCCTCTTTAATACCTCTCTATCCTAAATATCTATGAGGGAATTTATTGATTTTTGCCTGAAAAATTGAATGGATCCTTATCCACATATATTCATCTTGATATATACAATTTAGGTTGATTATAATCATTTTACAAAATATATAAATAGGAGGCCTTGCCTATTGAATTTAACACTCTTTCAAACCAAAGTTACCATTCCGAAATAGCTTAAAACCACATCTTTACATGGTGTTATTATGCCCAAATATTAAGCCAAATCCATCATAAGACAAATTTTACAAGAGGATATTAAGGTAGCCACACTCTATTGATGAAGATCTCTTGAAGCATAAGCTGTGCAAGCCAAAGAAGGATTTTTTTGAAGCAATCAAGTATTTGGTAAGAAATTTGTGTTTTGTGTTCATATTTATCATATCTTTCCATTTATAGTTATGTTTTCAATTGGTTTTACCTCACTAAGATCCCCCTAATGACTAGGCCTAGAGATGTTATGCTAGTTAGCGTGTTTCTTTCATTTTGTTTTCATTTTAGAACTAACATGATACTAACCATCCTCTCTTGAGTCAAATTCCTAGTCTACATAATGGCACACCCAGTGGGACCTAGAATCACAAATTTGGTCACATACCACCTATAAGAAAAATACTAACCACTTTCATGTAGGAACTTGGAGTGTGGAAGGAAAAAAGGTAAAAATTTGAGCAAAAATATGTTTTTTGGAAGTAACAATTTTGTCCATAGGACTGCAATCCCATAATTCACATAGTCTCAAATTTGTCATTTTAAGTCATGGTATTGGGTTTTTACAAACTAACCTTGATTCTATATATATATATATATATATATATATATATATATATATATATATTTTAAAATATGACTACTCATAAGTAGTGATATTGTAACCTCACTACTTGTTACTAGTTATATTGTAATACCATAACTATCTAGTTATAGGATTGCTTATCCAAGTCATAGGGTTGTCTGTATGAGTCATAGGATCACCTAACCAAGTCATAGTATTATCATAAACCATTAGTAGTTAAGAGACAATACCATAACTCTCATAGTTGAGGGATTGTTATGTTGAGTTTAAAGATCATGAACACGACTCATGAGATTGTAGACCCCAATAGCAAGATTATAGACCAAAATGGTAAGATTATGGTCTTGAATAGTAGGATTATTAGATCGAGTAGCAATATTGTGTTTTTTGTAAATATAACCCAAATAAAAATGTTGTATGTCTAAATCATGGTTTTATAGAGTCATGGGATTGCACTATGGAGTAGCGAGATTGACTGTGTGAAACCTGAGAGCTCTTTTTTACAAAGTTATTTGTTCAGTCTCATAAGTGCTTCAAAGCAAGAAATATTAACCTTATTTTTGTAGGTTGAAAGGTTTGTTTGGAAGTTATTATTTTTTAACTAATAATAAAATTCAATTTGGGGTTTAAAAATAACTTGGTTAAACTCTTGCACACTTAAAATTTGGTGCCTAAAATGAATCTTTAGAATGCAAAGTCTTGAACACTTCAAACTTTAGGTCTAAAATTAAACCTATGTGCTTATTATTTCATTTAGTCTTTTTGGTCTAATCTTTACAAGTTTTTACATATTAAAGCTAAGGGTCTAAATAAAAATACCACATTTTTTAATTAATTACTTTAAAATTCAACATATTTTCAAAGTTTGTATTCAATAGATCATTTATTAATTATTTTTATTTGGCAAAAAGAAAGATCATGCATGTATGATCTCCCTTCCATCCCCTTTAGGGAACTTTTAGGATCAAAAGCATCATCTTTATTACAAATTGTCTTAGTCTAAAGGCACAGAAGAGAAGTTACCAAGGCTCTCCCAAGACTAGCATGGCTTGGGTGATCTAGAAACAAGCTTTAAAGATCTTTTACTTGTCATTTATTTCATTGCATCTTGGCTTATGATGGGGACTT
The DNA here is from genome assembly GCA_037957365.1 of Torreya grandis. NCBI lineage: Eukaryota > Viridiplantae > Streptophyta > Pinopsida > Cupressales > Taxaceae > Torreya > Torreya grandis. The sequence goes on along the minus strand of JARHVA010007263.1, from coordinate 573,521 downwards.
CATTACCTCCCATGAGTTATTTAGGAAAGTCTTGACCCAAGAATTCATCTCCCACCATTATCTTCAACCCTTATCCATGGGGGGTGGGGGTATATAAATTGGAATCACCCCAATAAGATAAGAGGTTTGAGAAAATAAACCTTATCCTCACACTGAGGCTAACTCTAGGACATATGAGCACATTAGACATTGCACTAAACATAGCAAGTGACAGATGTAGTGGTTGTAAAAAGGGATAGACCTTTTTATAACAAGACAAGTGTCATGGACCTAATTGACATGTTATTTCTCTTGTTTTCTAGTGTGAAAGTTGGTAGGTATGGAATCCATCTAGAACATTCAAAAAAATTCTAGTTTAGTTAACCTCACTTTGCCATACCTTTTCAATTAAGGATTTAAGATGATTATTTAGTTAATTTATATTTGTCTTAGATTACTTAGTTTTTGTGTGGAGTCAAAACTTGGTGTTAACAAAAAATGACATAACTAAACACATTGTTCCTAAATTATCTTTGAACAAGAAGGTGTTATGTTGCATAACTAAAAAGCATCTTTTTCCTTATTTAAAATCATCATCATTTACTTTGTGTCATATATTTAACATTGCCCATTTGAGTCTAGAACTTTTGCCACATTTTTTAAAAATCCCTCATTAATAGTTTAAATTTGAAATTGGACTCTTTTGAGTTTTAAAGGTTGATGTGTTAAATTATTTTTTCCACTTTTCACTTGACTTGATTTAACTAAAGTTTAATTCACAATTTTAATTGAGGGCCATTTTTAGACTCTACATTATTATCATCATTTTCTAAGACTCAAGTCATCTTATGTATCGCTCATTCTTTGAGTCTTATGCTACATTTTTATACCATCTATCTTATTTCTCCTTTTATCTTAGGTCCATTTGATAGCACATTTTTGCCTTAGAAATTTGTCCAACTTTGTGTGTATATATCATTTGGGTTAAGGAGGGTAGTATTATGCTATCAAAATTATGCTGGAACCATTTTTTCTTAGAGTTTTTGAAACATGCATTTTCCACATCTCTTTAGTAGTTTAGCATTGTTACACTGCTTAAATAATTTTCAAACTTGTTTCATAAGCCTTTTTTTGGCATAGAGTTGAAGTCGTTCCAAAATTCAAACCATTTTGAGTTTTTCTTTGAGAGCCTTTATCTAACACAATTATGTCATTCACCATTATCTAGCTTACAATTCAAAAGAACCTAGTTTGAGCCATTATTTTAGATAAAATAAGTTAACTTCAAGTGTTTTTTGTTTCATACCTCGTATTTATTAACCAAGTTTTATGTCCAAGATTTAAATTCCTAGTTTTTATTAGAAATGTTTCAAATCTATTAGATTAAATATCTCATCTTTTTAAAAGTCTAGGTTTTGATGTCATTTAACCAAAAGTACTAGCACATGCTTTGTTTGAGCCCAAATTTTGACATCATGTTTGGCCAAAAGACCTAGCCACTTCTATTTTTCCTAGATTAGATTGATTTGAGACACTTTGACCTAGAATCTGGCATTTTGATTTATGGTCCTATTACTTGACCTTTTTGTGTGAGATGTGTAATGTTAGATTCTTGATGTTAGCTTATTTTATCACAAGTGATTGAATAAATATTTTTGGATACACATATCCATCCTTTTGAACAAGTTAGACCAAGTTTGAACTTATTTTTAGACATCTCATTTTCAAATTTTATAGAACTCTATTATGAAACATTTACTATGGATACCAACATGTTTTCCTATATTTATAGTGTCCTAATGTACAATCTAGGACTTATTAATGTGGTCACACGTGAATAAATGTTTCAAGATCCATATGTGGATAATGTTACTTATGAGAAGGATCCCTATCCATCTTATAACACTCAAACAAGGGCACAAAACCAAGACCCATTAGTTCATTACTTAGTAAACATGCCCCCTTACTCAGAATAGGATCGAGAATAAAACAAATAGTATCTATCTTTGGTACCTATGGTTGAAGAACTAGTTAATCAATAACCATACTATATTACTTCACCATCCATGTATGATCCTTTTCTATTTGAGCATCACTTGGAAAAAAAAGATGAAATCTTGGTTATAGATATAGAAGTAGGGGCCATGTTTCCAACATACTTCCCCCATGATAATTTGTTAAGCCTAATAAGAATGCCTCATAATATAATTTATAATCAACAAGATTATTAAAGAAATCCTTTAGCTCTAGTACAAATTCAATATCAGGACCCTAATATGCTTTTCAAAGGAAAGGACCTCAAGGATGATCACTTTGTACAAATGTAGATAGCATATCAAATGTACTTAATCCTAACATGCAATTTTAACCAAATGACCATGTCTAATAATCCTCTCATAAATGTAGTTCCTTTAATAGGAGTGTTAATAGAGTTGATTGGTCAAGATAATTAGGGTGTGGACCCCTTCATGAAAAACACTTCTATTGATAACTTGTTTAGTGTGCCAACCATTGAAGAAGTGTCTTTTGCTTCTACATATAATATTGAGAAAAATATAATGGACAATGTGCAAGTAATGTCCAATCTGAACCAAAGTGGTGTAAATACCCCAACAAATAATACACAAAAAGGATTACCTTTATTCAACACCATGACTATTTATCAAAATTAGGTAGTATGATTTTCAACATCCCAACCTCAACTAACTATTAGCACTAATCCTCAACCAATTGCTTCTTCAAGCACTCAACCAATAGGATTAGGTAATCAACCATCAACCAATGTCGTGCCTCCACAAAAAAGCATGATGAATCTTACTCAATAGATAAAAATTAATATTCCACAATAATAGGCACAATTAAACATACCAATGTAGCATAAGTAGAATATATTTCCACCTTAATAGGGGCAACCAATGTTCTACTTGTCAAGTTACAATGAACATACCTCATCCCTCATAGACCAATGTACCAATTCAAATCCAAATGATGTCTAATCAATAACATATAAATATTAGACAAAAATAAATTCCAAATATTTTACAAACATCAACATCCCAACAAAGATTCATGTAACCTAGAGGTTCCCATGTTATACAAGTACCAGTTAGGTAACATTTGCCTTTTGTACAAAATGTGCCACTAGTTCAATGACTGGATCTTATTTCACAAGTACCCCCTTAACACCAAGGTTTGATTAGTTAACAATAGGTCCATATTCAACCCCAATAGGCAAAATATATCCATATTCCCCTATCCCAACCTTAGAATCCCCAAACTCAAACCTACTTTCCTAATCCAAACTAGAATATTACACAATCACAGTATATGTAATTCCAACAATCAAAACCTAATCCATGTATGCATATTCCTAGTCCATTTCCTAACCAAAATAAATGTATCCCAACTAATACTTCCATCATAATTTGGTCAAAGTGATCCACTTGTGACTACTCAACCATCTACCCAAGCTAATGTTCCCTCCAGTTTCCTAGCCCAAAAAATACAACAGATGAAGGATGTAATTTTTGCCATCTAAGCTAGGAAATAGTCTAAAACATTTAATCTGGATGATGTGTGTTCTTATCTATTTAACATGGAGTAATTGTAGATACCATTTACTTTAAGATATAAACCACCATAATTTGACAAATATAAGGGGAAGGTGAACCCAAGGATCATTTGATTGAGTTATTTGTTGTATGTTAGCTAGTGGCATATAATGACATATAAATATTGTTGTTATTACTAAGGAGTCTAGGAAGACAAGCCTTGGAGTGGTTTTTAAAGTTACCCAAGAATTTTGTATCTAATTTTGATGACCTTTCAGATAAGTTTATGTAGCACTTTTCATAAAATCTCAAGCATGAGATTTCTTTGGTTGACTTGATCCAAGCCAAGCAGAAGGCTAATGAGAGTTTTGAAAGTAATCTTCATTGATTGAGATCCCTTTCAAGCTGACTCATCTATACTTTACTAGATAAATAATTAGTCATTATGTTTACTAAATAATTACATAGTGAGATATCATATCATCTGAAAATATAGTGTGCTCATACCATTAAGGAAATCATTGATAAAGGTTTGTTGGTTGAGAACACTTGTATTAACAAAGGGATCATCAAGCTTACCTTATCTAATCAGAATCAAGGTACCAATCTAGGAAATAGACAAAACCAACATCAAGTCTAGTCATAAGTGTCACAACCAGCATAAGCCAATAACAATGAAAGACCAAGGCAATTAAATCATAATAAAAATGTTGTTAGAAATGGAATAACAAAGTCACAACATGTTCAAATGTTGCAAACACCATCTTTTCAACCCATGCCACATATGCAAATTAATCCTAACCCACAAAATTTTTAGTAAACATAGAAATCATAGTATCCTAGGCCCACACAACAAATACAACAACCTTTACCATTATAAGCCTATCCTCTAGGAAGAATAGTGCCTACTCATCATTTTTTTAGTGACCTTAGAGAACCAATTAAATCTATGTTTCAAAATCTTGTTATCACTAATATAATTAACTAAACTATATCGAGACATTATCCTTAGGGAATCCCTTATCTGGAGTAGTACCACCAAAATGAATTCTATGAATATCATCAAGTTCGCATGCATAATTTGCACCATTGTGTCCAAATCAAACAATTAATTGAGAATATGTTGAAAAATGGGGAGATAACATTGGATTGTGGTGCTTCTAGTTCCAAGTAGACCCTTGAAATCTATTAGAACCCCTTTTCCCAACATAATAACCAACTACAACAACAATAATGATGATGATGACCAGTGCAACACCAACAACAATAATTTTAATAATAAAGGATAAACCAATAGAATCAACAACAATAGAACCAAAAACATCCAAATAATGGATAAAACCAAGGTCAAAATGGCAACAACCAATAGACCTACCATGTAGTTTTAAATGACTATAACAAGGTTATAGGTCATGTCGTAGAAGGTCACATCAACACCATCTTCATCAATTTAAGACCAAATACGAGTCAATAATGACCTTTGATAAATAATGCCAATCTACCAACTCACTTTGATAATTCTCCCTTAACTTGGAACTATATGTAGGTATACTAGCAAGTAGGGATTACTAATTTTGGACACTATACTAATAATTCAATTTTGCCCCATGATCATGCACAAGTGCACTAGTAACCAAGACTTATCCTATCCAGTCCCCCACCTTAACCAAAATTTGTTATAAATCATGGTCTTGTATTTAATCCCAAATACGAAATCACAACTCAGAGATCAAAGATTACCATCTTAGGCCCACAATCATCTACCACTTTGCCCATCACCCAATTAGCCATTTAGCCTCATAATAAGCCATTTAACATTGACCAAGTGACAAAACTTGACATTTTGGAATAATTTCAAAAGATTCATACAAAAATATCCATTTTATATGTGTTGCATATGTCAACAATCCATAAGGATATTTTGAATGATTTCCTTAGCTAATTCACCATTTTCAGTGACATATCCCCTGATAAATTCCAAGATTTGGTTGGATATCTAGCTCCAACCCAACAAGTCACTTTAAACCAAAGTGATATGTCATCGCTTGACCTACTACATAATAACCCCTTGTACATTAAAGTTTTCATAAGTAGCATAAAGTGAAACATGTCCTTATAGACAATGGATAATGTCTAAACATATTGTCTCTAAAGTTCATCAAGCTTCTTGGGTATAATATGGCAAGTCTTCAGGTAGAGATAACAACCATCAAAGCCTATGATAATGAATAATGATAATCACAAGGCACCATCTATTTTCTAGTTATCCTTGGGCCCTTGACCCATGATACACTTTACCATGTGCTATATCACAATTTATCATATGACATGCTTTTGGGTAGACATTGGTTACATGAATTTCATGCGATCCCATATATATTACACCAATGTATCAAGTTTTTGCCATTTGGGGATGGAATTTTATATACCAGGAGATTTGCATTTGTATAAGCACTATAAACACCTAGAGGTCAAGTTCAAGAGTTATAACTATGATTTTGGTACGAATCTAGTGGCCAAGTAAGATAAGGGAAAAAAAATACTCTTTGATTTGCCATAGGACAACTACATTGATCCTAATACCCTTGATTACCTTTCCCACATGCCACCTCTTTAAATATCTAATCATTATACCATCTCATCCAATAGCCTAGGGAAGTATTTAACCCATGATACCTTTCATATCAAAAACCTTCCACATAACCCAAAATCCTTTGGAAGACCTAAAGCCAAGCCACTTCATTTAGAATGGAAACAAAAAGACAAAGGTAATGGAGTTGTCATGTTTGTACCAGCATCTATCCTAGAGCAAGACCCTCTTGAGGGACATGAATCATGGTTATACAACGACAAGCAAACTGATTATTATGAGAATGCCAAGTATCCTATTCCCAATAAGATCATGAAGAATCATGACTATGAAGGAAGAGGTCTCAAAACAAATAAATAAGGATCACTCAAGCCAATTTCCATGACCAAATACAAAGGACCCTATGGACTTGGTTTTTAACCACCAGGGGGTGACCGCATATACCTTACTCATGTTTCATCAACATCAACTAGTGATGAGTATGTTGATAGTGAAGTATAGTCTGATCATTTGTTATCACCTAGTCAAGACCAACCTATTTGATGCTCATTTTATTTGTAACCTTAGACCATTCATTCATCATAACCCATTACCAGTCTACTATTCCCAACTGATATACTAGGACCAATAAGAGTCCAATGTGTCGATTGATGATTTAAAAAGTGATGAGGCTTTCTATGATTCTCTTGGCCTTATAGATAATGTTTCATTAGGGGACCATAAATTAGGGTTCTCAATCAAGTTGGATCTTGAATCCTATTTTAGAGAGTGGGTGAATACCCTTAGCCATAAGCAAATAATTAAAACAATGAGGTCCTAAATTGAAAACCTCTTTAACACACTTTTTTACTAGGGTGAAAATAAAGAAAAAGTCAAGTCTAGTGGTGAAAACCTATTTCAGTCACCATTAGATGGGGGTGTTCAGCCTTCTTTAACCATAGTTCAAGAGACCACAAATGATGAGCTTGTCTATGAATCTAAGTTTTATTTTGGATAACAATAAGCTTTTGATTGAATCCTTCAAGAGTTTCCCATAGTTTTTGTTACATGGCCAAACCTCCCATTGAGAGACTCTAATTTATGATGCCTAGGGGACCTTAAAGAGCCAGTTCTAATAGAGGACTCTAATTTTTCTAACCAGTTCAGCTCTTTGCCCACTATCCTTGAAAATAGTTTGACCCTTCTAGTGGAAGATACAACAAAGGTTAACATCAAGTCCCCGAATGACCCAAAGTGGATTAATATACGTTATTCCCTTAATAATAAGGAATATGAAGTCCTTACATCCCTTTTGAGTGAATTTGTAGATATTTTTCATGGGCATATTCTAACATGCTAGGTTTGAACCCCACCTTAGTTCTACACCACCTTATGGTCAGTATTGATGCCAAACCAGTAAAATAAAATTTACACAATATATATCCTTGCATTGTTGTATTAGTGAATAAAGAGTTGGAAAAACTCTTAGAATCAAGATGCATTCAATTTTTTGACTATTTAGAGTGGATCTCCAATGTTGTGCTACTTAGAAAAAGCCTAAAGAATTAGGATATATACTAATTTCCATGATATAAACAAAGTTTTCCCTGTGTATGAATTTTAATTTCCAAACATTAACATGATTTTTGACTCCACAGTGGGTTATGAAATGCTTTCATTAATGGATGGCTTTCTAGGGTACAACCAAATTAGGATAGCACAAAAAAACCAACATAAGACAACATTCACCACTCCATGGGGAATATTCTATTATCAAGTTATGTCATTTGGTCTTAAGAATGTAGGGGCCACCTATAAAAGAGCCATGACCTTCATATTTCATGATATGATGCATAATACTGTTGAATACTATGTTGATGACATTCTTGGCAAATCAAAAACTCGGGCTGATCATATAGCCATGCTACATAGAATATTTGACAGACTACATGAGTAAAAATTCAAACTTAATCCTAAGATGTGTTTCTTTGGAGTCACATCAAGAAAATTGATTGGCTTCATTGTGTCTCATCAAGGCATTGAAGTTGATCTAGCCAAAGTCCAAGCAATAATAGAGATGAAACCTCAAACTAATTTAAAGTATCTCCATAGTTTGTAGGGAAAAATCTAATCTATCTAATGATTCATATCACAATTAGCCAAAAAATACTATCCTTTTACATATATTTTGAAGAAAAGAGTTACATTTCATTAGGATGATCACTACCAGATGGATTTTTAATAGCGAAAGGACTATCTAGTGAATCGACCTATTTTGTTGCCTCCTTTACTAAGAAATCCATTCTTGTTATACCTATCAACTATTTATAATTCCCTAGGGGCACTTTTGACTCAACACGATGATAATGGAAAAGAACATGTTGTGTACTATTTAAGTTGTACACTAATTACGTATGAATATAATTATATGTCCATATAAAAATCTTAGTTAGCCATAGTCTAAACAGCATAAAAATTATACCATTACATGTTAAATAATAAGACCATGGTTATTTCAAAAGTACATCCACTCAAGAATCTACTATCTAAAATAGCTTTGCCAAATAGATCATGTTTCTAAGTGAGTTTGACATCAATTACATCAACCAGAAATCCTTAAGGGGTATATTTTTTACAGATCAGCTTTTTGAAGCACCCCTTGTTGATACAAAGCCACTCATATTCCAATTTCCCAATGAATCCATAATGACCATCAATGACACACCTCTTGAGGAGAAGTAATAAAATATATATTTTGACGGATCATTTATAGCACATGAATAATGGGTAGGCCTTTTATTTATTACACCATAGGGGGATCTAATCCCTAAATCATTCAGGATCAATTTCACTTATTCTAACAACATGGCTGAATATGAATCACTTATTTTAGGGCTTTACCAATAGGTATAATGGAACGTATCTCATCTCAAGGTTTATGGTGATTCTTAGTTAATCATCAACTAGGTTATAGACCACATTTAAACCAAATATGACAAGCTAGTTCCATATAATCCCTTGGTTGCCACTCTCAAGTAGGAAATATACCAAGGGCAAGTAATAAAATTGCAGATACTATGGCCACTATTAGATATCTGATTCAAAAAATAGACAAATCTAAAGAGTATCAATTCCTTATCAAGAATTTTTTAGCACCAGTTTATGAACCTTCAACCATCATGATGATTTGTGATATTATTAGTCATAGCTCTATATATTACTCAGACCTTTATAACTACCTGCAGAACCAAGTTTTACCACCTAACTTATCCTTAAAATAATCCAAAGTTATACCTTACTTGGATCAACCCTTTAATACCATAGTTTTGATGGAACTCTACTTTATTGTTTAACATTGGTAGATTGTATGATAATTTTATGAAATTTTCACAGAGGAGTATGTGGAGCCCACACCAGTGGGGCAATCCTATCCAAAAATATCTTGTGTACTTGTTATTATTGGCCCATGATGGATGTAGATGTAGTTGCATATCTAAATAAGTGTAACAAGTGTCAATGACATGCCAATTTGATTCATGCCCTAGCTAAGACTTTGAAACCAATGTTGACACCATGGCCATTTACTACATGGGGCCTCAACCTCATTGGGAAGATCAATCCCACCTCATCTAATGGCCATAATCATATCCTTACTACCATCAAATATTTCACTAAGTGGGTTAAAGCTATACCTCTCACTTACATGACTGGAAAGCAAATTTCCAAGTTCATTTTCAACCATCTCATTTTCTACTCTAGTATCCCTTCCAACATTATATCTGATAATGGAGAATCATTAAAGAATAAGGATGTTGAGAAGCTATGCATTGAATACAACATCATGTAACACTTTTATATGGAATATTACCCTCAAGTTAATGGTCAGGCTGAAACATCTAATAAAACCATTTTCAACATTCTCAAAAAGATTGTCAATGATGTCAATCATGATTGGCATCTTCAGATATTCCATGACTTTTGGGCATATCATACCAATCACCATACACCCATTGGAACCACTCCATATTCACTTTTCTATGGTACAAAATCCATCCTTCCCATTGAGGTTAAGTTTCCTTCTATGTGTATTTATTTCAAGCATATCCTAGATGACCATGACTATCGAGTAGCTCACCTACAAGAACTAGAGCTACTTGATGAAAAATGTATGGATATGGTGAATAATCTCCAAGCCTATCAGAATCAACTTTGAGGCCACTACAATCAACTTGTGAAACATAGAGAATTTGAACTTGGTGATCTTGTCCTTATAGATAACCAAAAGAATACCATGATCAAAAGGAAACACAAAGGTAGGTTCGAACCCAACTGGGTTGATCATTTCATCATTACAACAAACTATGGTACATGAGCATATAGGATTGCCACACCAGATAGACATAAAATTGTTGAGCCAATGAACATTATCCAACTCAAGTGGTACTATGCTTGAGTGACTTGGTGTATCATCTATAAGGACCATTTCAAGTTGTATCATTTTATCAATCTTCTTTGTACTATACCATTTCATTATCTTATCATCCTACTAGGCTATCACTTTTTCATATCACATATTTGTTTCACCATACTTTCTCATCAACCAAGTTGTTTTCTCCCTCCCTACCTAGCCCTATGACCTTGGTTATAATTTATTCATTCCAAAGCTACATTTAGTAAAAGGATTCAAATTATGTTTCAGTAGTTATTTCAAGCATTCTAGATAGAGGTAGTATTTTGGATTAGTAAGATATGAGTTTGGAAATTGCATCCTTCATTTCTTGTTTCATTATTTTACCAAGTGTGCTTGATTATAACTGCTTATGGGCAAATTAGTGTCTCACTAGTTTTATTACTAATTATAACCATCTATGGGTAAGTTAGTATAATTGACCTATGTCATTGTATCTTATTTATAACCACCTATGGGAAAACATAGGGTAACACTTGTTTATCATGCCTTGACATACCAACTAGCCATTTCTTATGTTGTAATGTGCATGTATACCAACTATGCCTATTTTTTTTGAATTAACTACTATACTAGTCAAATTACTCCATTATAAGGTAGAACTATCATGACATGAGGTTCCATCTTGAGACTATGTGGGTAGTGCTCGATACTTATTGAGTTCAATTTAGTCACCCTAAGCCACGTTCTCACCATTTTGTGAGAAACCTAAGCCAAGATCTCACTATTTTATGAGCAACCTAAGTAATTCTCTCACTATTTTGTGAGTGTGGATTATTTAGTATCTCATCATCCTCTATTGAGTTGAAATACCTAGAAAATTCTAAAAACATTTGTAAAAACATGTAGAAACAAAAACATATATTGACCACATCTTTGCCTTAAGGATTCTAGGAACCCTTACTAAGTTATAGGCACATCACCTTTTCACCTAGTTTCCCCATTCTTTCTGGCCCTTTCTCCCATGTATTTACCATTTTACAAGACCATTCCTATTCTTCTATCACATCTATTATGTTTGGTTTTCATCATTTATCATTTTTATTCCCATATCCTAGGAGAACTACATTTATCCTAAAGTTTTTATTTGATATTACATCCATGGAACTATGTAGGTAGCATCCACTTACCTAGTGAATATGGAGCTAGCACAACCACACCTTTCTTTTCTTCTATTCCCCCCATCATGTTTGTTTGATAATTTGTCACTTATTTTCTAAGGTCAGTGTTCATCACATAGGTTTAAGTCATGTTGTTTATATTAACATTAGGAGTAACTATTATTTGTTTTTTTACCATTTTGTTTGTTTGTTGTTTATGTGTTTATTTGTATTAATTTTTTTACATTATTGCCCTAATTCAGTCTGTGTGTTCATTATGTTATTATTTACACATTTATACTTTAATCTACCCATATTCATATGTTTACATTGTGATCATGCTTTTTATCATTGGTGCATTATTTTAACTTGAATATTGGATTATGAGAGTCATTCATCATGCATCTTTTATCTCAATCCTCATGGTGTTCTATCATGATTGCTACCATACAATACTATTAAAAAATTAGATTCAAGAGGTCTACTCAACAATGGTGGAATCAACATCTCCTTAGCACTAGAATTAGTGTCATCTCAATCATATCCTAAATAGAGTAATTAAATAATGAAAGAATTTCAACCTTTATTAGTTTGAATGATCACATCCCTACTAGAAGATTATCCGAATTAATCTTTACTCTTTATATAAGGTTACCCACATCATATTTTCCATCATCATCGAATAAATCAGGTTTACCATAATATAGGCCCAATGATTATAACCATCTATGGGCAAATCATTTTACACCATCCCACCTACATTTTTCAATGGTTATAACTGCCTTTGGGAAAATCATTATGTTCTCACCAAATTTAATTTATTTTTGCCCAAATAGGGGCATGTTTTTATCTTGTTTTTCTATCCTAACTAGGGCATCTCCATCTTCTCAATGATTATAACCAAATTTAGGCAAATCACTGTGTTATCATATCATGTTGCCACTATCAGAGTATAATGCTTATAGCCACCTTTGGGGAAACCATTGTACACCATCCCACTTACGTTCTCAATAATTTTGATTAAATTTTAAAAATCATTGTGTTCTCACCCCATCATCTTCCTTTCTTTGGTCCCCTCTATTCACTTCTTTTTAAGGGACTATTTGTCGACCTACTTGTGCCAATCATTCCCCTAAGGGGGAATCATACAATTCATCCATTAAAATTGAAGTTATATGCATGAAGGACCTTTTCATTCTTTGATAATATGTTACTATTCTTATATCTTACAACACCTTCCCAAACAAGGGCAAATTGTAGACACTTAAAACTAGCCACCATTGACCTTCAATCAAACTTTTGACTAGTTTCTATTAAAATGCATAATTTGGATTAAAAACACTAAAATACATTAAAGATCACAAATTATCATAATTAAGTGCTGATTTTGTCTAGATTATCATTACATTAGGTAATTTAATTTATGAAGTACCTAACTTTGATCAGATCATTTTGAGTTAAAATGCCATTTTTGCACCTAGGTGTTCTAAATTGCTCTTTTATACCAAATGTATTACATGATACATGTGTCTTTATTATTATATGTTGAAAACATCCTAAATGGGATAATGGTTATAATTCATCTAACATCACCTTCCAATTATAATCCAATCAAATTTGTTGACCAATTTTGATTAATTTGAGCACTAATTGCCAAAGTTTGCATCAAAGTTGACTAATCATGCTTAAATCTAATTAATTAAAATCATGAGCCTAATTAATAATTACATGGAAATTTTTCAATTTTTATTTTTTTAAATTGATATTTAATGTATGCATCATCAAATGACATCATTCCTTTGAAAGACATCCCTAGGTTATAAATGCATAAAATATAAGGATTAAGCCCTTCCACGCCTCTTTTATGCCTCTATCCCAAATAATTATGATGGAATTTACTGATTTTTGCCTAAAAAATTGAATGGATCCTTAGCAACACATATTTGGATATGGATGGCTTGGGTTCATTCTGATCATTTAAAAAAAATTATAAAATAGGAGGCCTTGTCTATTAAATTTGAAGCTCTTTCAAACCAAAGTTACCATGCCTAAATAGCTTCCAACCACATATCTATGTAGTGTTATTATGCCTAAATACTAAGACAAAGCCATCAAAATACAAAGGTTCCAAGAGGAGATGAAGGTAACCAAACTCCATTGATGAATATCTCTTGAAGCACAAGTCAAGCAAGCCAAAGAAGGGGCCTTTTGGAGCAATCAAGTATTTGGTAAGAAATTTGTGTTTTGTGTTCATATTTCTCATTTATTTCCATTTATATTTGTGTTTTCAAATGTTTTTCCCTCACTAAGCTCCCCTACTGACTAGGTTTAGAGATGTTATGCTAGTTAGTGTGTTTCTTTCATTTTGAAACTAACATGATACTAACCATCCTCTCTTGAGTCAAATTCCTATTCTACAATAACACAAACATCACATCAAGGCTGATATATAATTAAGAGATATATCATATAATATCTATAATAAGACATGTAAGTATAATGGATAGATATTTCATAAGTAGGCATGGTAAAACAAGAAATAATCCTAACCCACCAATGTGGGATAAATCCACATAAAGGATAAAACTAGGAAAAGATAAAAACTATCTAGAACTAGCAAAAATAACCAAATAATCTCAAAATTCTTTTTTTTGGTGCCAAATTTCAAGCACCTTCATCCTCTTAGGTTTAATTTCACCCTTAGAGTCCTAAATATTATCTAAAATTTTATATAACCTTGTGGCTACACTTAGTACACTATCTAGAATTTATCAATGGTAATGGATAATTTATCTATATAATATTTTTCATGTTTCATCTTTTCTCCTATACATCTCCTTCATCGCCTATCTAATTAAATCCATAAAAGTGAAAAAATCCTATATATACCTTTTAGGGTCATTTGGATTCTTTTTAGACTTCTTTGCCAAGGGAAATAAGTTTTATCTTTGTTCAAACTCTATTTCTTACCTTATACTTGTGTTCACCACTTTATCTTTCTTAGACTTTGAATTGTACCACTTTGTTTATCAAGGTGATTAGAGACTATGGGTACCTTGCTGAAGATCCAATTTTATCTTTCATCCTTTCAGAGTTGTAGCTCTTAGACTCGTTGGGGAATAATAAATTCCCACTCTCCTTCAAGTTAACTTAGGTATTTGGAGGTAGAATGTGGATTGATCATTGGAGGGGGAGTTATTACTGGAGGTATTAATGAATCACTTATTTGAATAAGGAATTGGAGGGATGGTTTAATAATTAGTTGTGATCCTAAGGCCTCACTTTGAGGGGTGACTTTATATACATAGGTAGTCAATCCCATAATTTTTACAACTATCATTATGGTTGAATGTATATGTATATATTTTGTAAATTTTATCTCTAGTTGATATGAAGACATTGGAGTGAGATTGGTAGGTCTTATGGATCCAAAATAGAAACTAAAACATTTTCTTAAAAATAGACTCTTCTATATAGAGCCATTATCTGGGCTGACATTGAAAGAATGGAAGAATAAATTGAACTAAAAAATGGTGGATATATAATGGTAGGTGTAGAATTTATGTCTATAATATCTATAATAGTAATACAAGGAGAAAAATAAGAAACTACCTTATTGGTATTATATCTTTCCTCTTTAGTGAGGATGTACATGCTTAATTATCCAACTAGAGCTTCTTTTTTACAGGCTTCCCAAGCTCATTATTATGCCATTTTCTAGATATACATCCTCCTCTATCTCAACTTTGAATCCTTCATCACTTAACCTTTACTTAGTTTCATTAATTATTTTTCATCTCCTTTCCCCTTATTTCTAGTATAATCCACTAGTAATATAACATTTCCATGCTCTTATTCCTCTACTTATTCATCAAGGGATACACCTAGAGTAGTAAGACCTAATTATGTTCATTCTTCAAGTTGTTGGAATATGAAGGTGGAGGAACCTGGATTTGAGTTTATAGGTGACTATGGGGGGAATTGTAGGTGAGCAGGAAGGTGAAACTAGTGAATGAGCCATAACACTAGGAAATGCCAACATAGGTGGTGGAAAGGAATATAAAGGGGTAGAATGATGGAGGAGGGAAGAATGGATGGATATGGACCTTGTTAAGCTACTTAAGGTCATAAAGGAGTATATGGGAGAGATGAGAGGGAAGATTTAAAAAAATATGGGAGACTTACATTTGTATTTGATTTAAGTAGAGGGAGATGTTCCAAAGAGAATGTATTTGCTTGTCTACCTTGATGAGGTGTAGTCCTATAAATTATAATGGTTGTACCCATGATAGTAGTATATAAATGGGTGGATGGAAGATGGGGACTAGGGAGACCTCTGATAATTTATTTTCTAATTTTGAGGTTTTTCTCCCTTTGACCATTGGAGTCTCCCTCTTGTATATTGGTCCCTCCTTTTAAAGGATAGGAAGGTTGGTCCTATTGTGTTAGATCTTATGATTGTAATTGAGGCCATTGGTGACTCTAGGATTATTATTCCTACCTTACCATTTCATTGGTATGATTTTTGGTGATTTATGGGTCATAATGAATGGTTTGGGTAGTAATCATTGACATTTATTTATCTCTCATGCAGGTCTAGACATTAGAGTCATCTAATGCATTCAAGAAAATAACATCATGTTCATACTCATAGTGACCATATGTAATGGACAATCCCTTTTTCTCCTTGAGAAGCTGAATATATTTTATAACTTTTCTTTTGGGGTCCCATTTCTTGAATTGTACTAACTTTAAATTATAGTGGGATCTTACTTTCCCCACCTGACTGAAATGTTCCCTCACCAAAAATTAAAGTTACCTAATGCTTAAATGGGTCTTATTGTAATAATATTGATGTTTGAGGCTGATATCCTCATCTATACTATTGTATAACTAGTGGGTGATCTATTATTTAACCACATTGTCTAGAATGTGGTGTGGTAAAAATAAAGGGGTTTTATTATTCCTTCAATTTTGATTATGGTAGAATATAGATGGCATAAATAATCCCAGATCTTGGCTATGAATCTTCTTGAATTATTAGATATTTAAAACATTTAAATTTCATGAATGGCTTGGTAGACTTGAGGATAATTTTCTCAAAAGTTCTTGTAATCTCATTCCTAAATCTATAGACAAATAGTAAAGAATAGTTCTCATAGATTATATTAACCACATATTCTACAAACAGGTTCCATAGGTCTCTATGGGCTCCAAAAGTTATCTCAAGGATCACATCCAATAGATATGACATCATATAAAAAAAAATTTAGCTGATCATTATTCATTTTTGAACATATGTGCCTTCAATCTTACACTAATAATTTGTCATAGGGCAACATTTTTTTTAGAATTCAAGAGAATCTCTATCAATGGGATAAATTCCACATGTACATAAGTAATGGTATAAAAACCATACAGTCTATTCAAAAGGGCCATGACTAATCTAATATAAGGCCTAAATTTAATGATGACATTAGAGGAAATACCTCCCTTGGGGTTTAACCTATAGCCCTTCAATAGCCATTATTTTAATTTTCCCTCTACAATGTTGCACTTGATCTATGATTGGTTGAGACTTGATTATATATCAACCTAAAACACTGTAAACTTAAGATACTCTCAAATGACCTTCCATAAACATATGCAATTACATTTCTTTCCTTTTCTAAGAGGCAAACAATCCCCAGAATAAGTACCATTAAAAATTGAATTATAAATAAAATTGATGTATGGTATTACCTCTAGTTTCTCCACCACTTGATGGAGCCCCATCATTTTCATTGGTAGTAAATAATCAATATATTGTTTATCCTCCTAAGATAGATTATATTGTGAAGAGTATGATGTTATAGACTCTATCACATTCCAAATGGCTAAATAGGATGGGAAATTGAAATCTAGGGCACTTTTGTCAAATATAATGTTTATGTATTCAGTGTTTCTACCAATGTAATATGTATAAGGAGCCTATACACATGGTTATCTTGGAGAATCCATTTTAATAATATGAGACTATGTATTTCCTTTCAAAATTATTTGGGTGCTCTTATAGATCTGTTGAAAAAAAATTAGGGCTTTCTGTCACTTATAAGATTAGGACTGAAATGTCTAATTAATGGATAAGTGACTTTCCTTTCCTTATATTTCACATATATTGCCAAATCATACCCATTTAATGCATAATTTATGCTAAATCAATGCAAATAACAACCTTTTGATTTTGTTCCCATTTAAATTTAAAATTGTTAGTCAACTTTGGTGGGTTTTTGTTTGTTGAATGTTAACTTTTCATCGATTCATATATGTCAAGTCATATCTTTTTAATACATGTTTCGATCAATCAGTTAATATATTTTTCTTAGCTATTGAACTTATTTTCTATACTCTAGCTACACATCTCTTTAATTGTGACATTGTTTATTTCACATTCACCGAGGTTTTTAGGCTCATGATCTTGTTTTATATGCTCAAGGGATGTGAGTTAATGAAATTGAAATATGTGAAATGATCTCAAGGATACAAGAACTTAAATACTTAAGACCATGTCTACCTAAACTTTGAACTATGTACATCCTTAGAAAGATATTCAAGTATCAGTATGTTGACATGTAGCATGATTTTAGAGATATAGAGACTTGTAAGATCAAGACCTTAGAATCTCGAGGCCATTAACTTTAGTTTTTTACTTTTAAGATCTTGGTTAATGTAATTGTGCCAAATTTCAATACCTTAGAGCTTAGATCCTCAAGGTAATTATATTATGAGACCACAAGGCCACTAGGCTTTGTTTTAACATTTTGGGTTCCATGTTCATAGAATTATACCATGTGGTGTGTTCTCAGGGATTCAACAACATGGAGGACTTGAAATATTTTGATGTAAACTTCATCCCAATTAATGTGGCCTTACCATATAGACATCCTATAGTAACTCCAATGTTGACAAGGTATAAAACTTTTGTTAAACTATGGTGCATTTTGAGCATTGTGATAGTTCCATATGTCATAAAAACCTAAAATTATTAATATCTTTTATGAAGGTTGAATGGGTTTGAGTAACATATTAGTGCCACTTGTCCCGATCATGGAGCTCGTAAAGTTTATGGATTCATAATGAATGTGGGGACCATATGTAGTTATTTTTTAAGTCTTTATAATAGCCTTACAAATGTACAAAAATTAGTGAAACAATAAGATGCAATATATTAGCTCTATTAGTCCAAAAATAATGAAGTTAATTTACAATAAACAGTATGAAAGTCCAAGGTTTAAAATGAATCATAATTGATGCCCAAGCTTTGATTTTCATAATTATAAATTTTATAAATATAGATAGTGAAGGAAAACCTTAACCTTTTTCATAATAAAACCAATATCAAGGATATCTAAGGTTTATAGGACCATGAATGAGGATATTTAAACAATAGTTGGTCTCTATATAAATTTTTAAAAATAGTGTGTGTGTGTTGGGTCTTAATAAATGGAAACTCAGTGGGAGAATACTTCTGAGCATTTGAGAACCTAGAGTTTTGGTAGTTCATCATGATATAATTTTAGCTATAATAAGAAAAGAATGAGCAAACTAGTCACTAGAAAAAGATTCTTCCTTCCCCATGAAACATCCTAACCCTTTTCATTCCTAGGATCTATTTGTGATTTTATGAGTTTTATTTTCCCCTTGTTATGATATTTTTACCAATGTTATGGATAAACACTGTAGGTTTCATTTTGACTATCGATTTTGTAAAAAAATATTAAGGGAATCATGCACATTACTTCGCTACTAGCCATGTATCCATAACCCTGATAGAGATACCTATGATTTTAATCCAAGCCCTTTTCTACTTCCAACTATTGTTTCATATCCCCACTAGTGATTACATGAATCATGTCATATTTTATAATTTTTCATGTTTTTAAGCATAGATAAAAGAAGGGTCAGGAACGAACATTGACTAAGTCTATATATAAGAATAGTTATTTTAATCAACATGTCCTTTCTAGTGTGCACCCATTTCTATATTTATTACCTCCCATCCAAGTTTTAACATGTAATAGATTATTTTATCTTTGGAAATGAAATGTAATTCTAAAATTTGTATGAGTATATCTTTGGAAATGAAAAGTAATTCTAAAATTTGTATGAGTTTTAACATGTAATAGATTTGTATGATCTTTGGAAATTAAAATTAATTCTAAAATTTGTATGAGTAAATTTGAAACGTCTAAAAAACTCACTCATTCCAATTAGAACTTATTTTAGTCATAAAACATACCTCAATCCTGTAAACTCAAGAACTACCAAAATAAAGACTTTTAAATATTGATTATGATTCTTTTTATAGTGTCCATATGGTTTTGTAAAGTCCTTTATAGTTCCATCATAGGAGATCAGCTAGTCTATTCTACAATTTTAGGAAAACTAATCTAGAAATAATAACAATGGATCTACCCAAACCAAATACAGAAATCAAGAAAAACTAATCAATAAAAAGGAAATATTAACCTATCAAATATGAAATCTATTCTAGAAAGTAATAAATATAACCTAATCCTACATCTACATTTTCACTTATAGTCATTTGAAGCATCTCTAATTGTAAGTATCCAAAAAATAATGCTTCAAAAATTATCCATTAATTATAAAAGTGAGGTCATTACCTTGAATTTCCTTCATATGTAAGGCATTGTCACCTAGTATCTTAGATATTTGATATGACCCAATCCATAATTGAGTAAACTTAACATGATGTCCCTTCTTCTCATGTGATTTATCCCTAAAATCACTAGGTCTAAAATCTTGAAAGCCTTAATTTTATACCTTTTTTTAAACCATCTCTTGATAATATATTAGTGTTTATTAAAGATATGTAGTCCTTAGGTTAGAGTATAATCCATATATACTATATCAAGTAGTGTGGAATAGATTTTTTCATCTTCCCCCATGTACTCTTGCATGAATTGGTACATTAGGATTTTATGATTGATGGGGAAAATTAGATATTATACATAGACTAGAAGAAAAGGTGAAGCCTTGATGGCTTACTTATGTCTCATTTTGTTTGACCATATTGTGTACTTCAATACAAGATATCATTCTCTTTATTAATCTTGTGGTGAATTCTTGATGGCATCCATCATATTCTTATTAATAGATTCAACTACTCCATTACATTTTTGATAACATTTTGAAGATAAAATGATGGCAATTTGGTTATTGTAGGCCCACATAGTAAATTTATTAGATTGGAAAGATAGATCATTATCAAAAACTAAGGATATTAAAGTACCAAACCTCATCATTATGTCCTCTTCTAAAAATTCGATAATATCTAGTGATTTGTATTTTTCTGTGGCCATATCTTATGTACATCTAGTGTAATAGTTAGTAGCTGTTAGGATAAATTTGTGCCCTCTTAAATAATTTGGGTTTATTACCCTTATGATGTCAAGAACCCATTGAGATAGAAGTTGTCCTTCAATTAATGGTCATAGAGGCATGAAAATATTCACTTTTACTTTTCAAAACAATTGGTATTCATGGTAGATTATAACATGGTTATGTGCGTCTTTCAAAATTATAGGCTAGTAGTATCCCATCCTCAAGATTTTATGATATTTTACATTACATAAGGGTGTCCACTACCTATCTTTTGATGTATATTATCTAGTATGTCCTTAGATTCCTTTGAAATACACCTCAAGTATATGCCTCCATAATTATTTAGGTATATGAGTCCTTAATTTATCATGTAAAATAGATTGCTTTGAGCATAAGGGATCATCTTTTTTCTTTGTTTAGTTTAGGGTGACATTTACATGTGAGTAAATAGTGGATTATTTGAGTATACCATTCACCTCCAACTACTTGAGTATCATTTATTTATTAAATATAAATGTTTTAATGAGTCTAAGTTATGAGATGTATGATTCCCTAGCCTTTAACCATCTTGTCTAGTGTAATTTAAAGATAAATCTCCCATAATTTCACCATTTATTTGCCCATTATTTTACCCAATTCATTATGGCCAAGTTCAAGCTTGACATCTAGGTCATGAATGATGGTATACATCTTGTTCCTTAAGATATAGTGACTAAGCTTACTGATAACTTTAATCAACAAATACATCTATTTATCTATCATTGATTATTTAAACTTTACATAGTTTAGGTTGGTGATCATGAAGGTAATTGAATGTTCATTATTGTATACATTTTCTATGAGTACAAATTCTATAGTATGTTCAAAGGAAAATGAATGAAGGTACATATATTTAGTGAAATCTAGGTTGATCAAAATTGAAGCTTGAGAAATGGTGGTTTTTATGTGTTGGAAATATTTCTTAGATTCTATTGTCAATTATATTTTATCATCTTGATTTAACATGTAATTCAATGGATCAACAATCTCTTCAAATCTAGAAATGAATTTCCTTACAATGTTTACCATACCAAAGAAAGACTTCAACTTTTTCTTATTATTAGGAGGTGTCATCTTGGAAATGTTTTGTATTCATTATGGGTTGATAGAGATCCAATCCTTAGTGATGAAATGACATAGACATTTTACTTTAGTGACTATTAATATGCTCCATATCTTATCAGCCTATCAAACACTCTATGTAGATGATCTGCATGATCAACTCTATCCTTTAAATAAATTATTAAGTCACCATATAGATGATGATGAAAATTTTAATGAGTCCCTAAAAGGCAAAGTCCATAGCTCACTATAAGGTTTATCTTTCATTAATTAGTCTAAAAGGAATCCTTTTATATGAAAAATCTCCCCACTTAGTGGTGAAGGTAGTCTTCATTCTATCTTGTGCTTATATTATCACTTGCTTATAACCTACGAATCCATCTAAGAAGGACACCATCTCAGATCTAATAACTATTTGAATAACCTCTTCTAGGTAAGGCAAAGTATATTTGTCCTTTTCTAATTATCTATTTATATTTATAAATTCAACATAGAGCCTAATCTCTCCATTCTTCTTCCTAACTAGTAGCAAGTTGGTTACCTAGGTAGAATGCCTTATTAGAAAGACAATGTTATTATCCAATAACTTTTGTAATTCTAACTAGATGAGAGGTTCCAAAAATAAGATTTAATGGATTCTATTTATGCCTATAGAGTTTATGTTTTAGATTTAGTAGGATTGTATGTGTGATGATCATTAGTGTCGAAGACCATATATTCGTATCTCTATGAAATCACATCTTTGTATTCTATTAACAAATCCCTCAACTTTTATTTCTTGATTTTAGTGAAATTAAAGCCAATGTTTACATACTAGGGATTATGTTCAATACTTAAATTATCCTTGACAAAATTAGCCTCAATTTTTTTGATTTGTTTCTACTTTTGATCTTGCATATCTACATCAAAAGTTCACTTTAAGGATACATTCCCATAAGAATGTGGTTCTCTTTGAATTTTAGCACACTATCCTCTCCTATATCTTAAATATGAATGGGTTCAACATAATTTTCACATATTATATACAATTCAAAGGATATAGAACTATTGATAAATTATATAATTTGTTATCATGATGAAAGACCTATAATTTATCAACATCATCTAGGATAGAGGAATAAGGAACCAACTCTACAGAGAATTTTTGTATTTTGGATACTTAGAGTGGTGCTAAATTGGTAGTTAAGGTTGATAGTGAATCCACTATCTAGTTTCCTTACCTTAGCATGGAATTGAAGTTGAATGCTTCAAAATATTCTATGATATCACATATTTAGTGTTTGTATTTATTCAATTGAGTTTACATATATATTTATTAAATATATCTTTAATAACCAATGATATATCACCAAATATCTTTAATTGATTG
>JARHVA010007263.1:467500-542500 GCA_037957365.1 Torreya grandis | reverse complement strand
CTCACTACTTTGGCCTTTCTTAAATGTGCCTCCTTATCTATCTAAAATTGGGATTCTTCCTAACTTAACCTTTGCTCAAGTCACTTAACTATTTCTACATCTCATTCCTCTTCATCCATAGGATAATACACTAGTGATAGCATATGTCCATGTTCTTCTTCCTCTACTTCTTCATCAAGGGATCCCCCTAGAGTAGTAAGACCTAATGATGGTATTTTCTAATATTGTTTTAATTTTAATGATGCATGGAGGACTATGTATTTCCTTTGGTAGGTGAATATGGGGGGAATAGGAGGTGAGGGGGAAGGTGAAACTAGTGAAATAACCACAATAGTAAGAAATAACACTTTAGGTGGTGGGGAAGGAATAATAAGTGGAACAATAGTGGTGGAGGGGAGAATAAATGGAGATGGACCTTGTTGAGGTGACTGAGGGTATGGGGAAGCGGATGAGAGATATGAGAGGTAATATTTGAAAAACAAAGGGAGACATACCTATGTAGCTATCTTAAGTGAAGGGAGAGGTGACAAAGAGAATGTGTTTGCTTGTCTATCCTAAGAAGGTGTAGTCCTCTTAACTATACGGGATGTGACCATAATAGTAGTATTTGAATGAGTGGATGTAATATGAGGACTAGGGAGACCTATAAGAAATTATTTTCTAATCTAGAAGTTTTACTCTATTTTATCATTGGAGTCTCCCTCTTGTATATTAGTCTCTCCTTATAAAAGAGAGGGAGGCTAGTCATATTATGCTAGATATTATAATTGTGATTGAAGCCACTAGTGACTCTAGGATTGTTATTTATAGCTTATCATTTCATTTGGATATTATTTGGTGATTATTGAGTCGTATTAAATAGCCTAATCAAGAATAATTGGCATCTATTTGTCCCTCATGTGGATCCATACATCAAATTAATCTAATGCATTTAATAAAATAACATCATGTTCATACTCTTGGTGACCATATTTAATAATCACTCTCTTTTTCTCCTTGAGGAGGTGACGATAGTTTATAACTTTTCCTTTGGGGTCTCATTTACTAAATTAGACTACCATTACATTTTAATGGAATCTTACTTTCCCCACATGATTGAAATGTTCCATCACTAAAAATTGAAGTTACCTGATACTTATAGGGGTATTATAGTAACAAGATTTACTTTTAAGGCCCCAATCCTGATCTAAAATTGTGTATACCTAGTTGTATATCTTTTTTTAGACACCTTGCCTATAATGTGGTGTGGTAAAAATAAAGGGTTGCCCTTGTTACTTCAATTTTGATTGTGGTACAATATAGATAGTACTAGTAATCCCCCATCTTGGCTATGCATCCTATCCAATTCTCAAATATTCAAGGCATTTGGGTGCCATGAATAACTTGGTAGACTTAAGGATTAATTTCCTCACAAATTCTTGTAATCTCATTCTTGAATATATAGACAAATGGGAAAGAATAATCCTCACAGATTATATTATCCACATATTTTGTAGATGACCTCCATAGTTATCCATTAGATCTATGGACCATCCCTATGACTACATCTAATAGATATGACATCATATAAAAATTTATGAAAACTAGCCTTTGTTCATGTTTGAACATTTATGCATTCATTTTGACACTAATAATGTCTCCTAGAGTAAAGTTTTTTTCAAAATTTACGAGAATGTCCAATAATAGGACCCATTCCACATGTACATAAGTAATGTTATCAAAACTATACAATCTATTTAGAAGATTATAATAGTAGGCCTAAATTTGATGATATCACTCAAGGAAATGCCTTCCTTGGGGTTTAACCTCTATCCCTTTAATAGCCATTATTTAAAATTTCCCTCTACATTGTTGTGTTCGAGCCATACATTTGATGAGACTTGATTATGGACAACCTCAATCACTAGAAGCCTCATGTACCTATCAAATTCCCTTCTAGAAACATATGCAATTATAATTTTTCCTTCTTCTATTATGTAGATAGTCTCTAGAACATGTGCCATTAAAGAAAAAATCATGAATCAAATTGATACAAGGCATTACTACTAGTTTCATATCTGCTTGATGGATCCCCATGGTTTTGATTGACAAAAAATCATCAATTTACTACTTATCCTTTTGGGATAGATGGTCTTGTGAATAATATGGTGTTATCAACTCTACTACATTCTATATGGATAAATAGTATGTAAAATTAGAATGCATGGCACTTTTTGTCAAATATAGTGTATGTGTATTTGGTGTTTCCATTAATGGAATATGTAGAAGCAGCCTAGGTGCATGGTTAACTTGGGGAATCCACTTTAGAAATCTAGGACTATGTATTTAATTTTCAACCTATGTTGATGCTCTTGAAAATTCATTGCAAAAAAGATAAGGGCTTTGGATTCTTGATAGCTCAATATTGTAATGTTTGATTAATGGAGAAGTGACTTATTTTTTATTATATTTCACATATATTACCAAATCATTTGCATTGAATGCATAATTCATGTGACATCAATGTGAATAATGGCCTTTAGATTTTATTCCCATTTATATTTAAATTAAATTATCAACTTTGGCGGGATTTTGTTTTCCAAATTGAAAATTTTCATCAATTTATATATGTCCAATCATCCCTTTTTAATATAGTTATTGATCTCTTGCTTAATATATTTTTCTTAGATGTTGAACAAATTTTATGTGTACTTTATCCACACATCTCTTTAATCATGACACTTGTCTATTTCTCATTCACTCATATCTTCATACTTATGATGTTGTTTTATATTCTCTAGGGATGAAAGTTAATGGAATTAATCTATGTGGAGTATTGTTAGGGTTAAGATAACTTGGAGACTTGGTGCCACAACTATCATAACTTTAAACTATGTGTGTCCTATGTGAGATCTCTAATTTAAATATGTTTACACATGGAATGATCTCAGAGGTCTAGAGACTTGAAGGCTCGAGACCTTGGAACCTCAAGACCATTAACTTTATTTTTTCCTTTAAATCTTTGGGTTAATGGAATTGTGCCAAGTATCAAACCCTAGGAGCTCTAAACCTTAGATAAATTAGACTACATGACCATGGGGCCACTAGGACTTGATTTTACCTTCTGAGTTCTAAGTTCATGAAATTATTCCATATGGAATTGTCTCATGGCTTCAATAGAAAATAGAACATATAATTTTCATGAAGTGAGCTTTCTTTAGTTTAACATGGTCTTACCATGAAGACAACCTATAGTAATTAGAATTTCAATAAGTTACAAAACTTTTATTAAACTATAGTGCATTCTGAATAAAATTATAGTTCCACGTGTCTCATAAGTATTAAATACTTGAGACCTTTATTGAATTTTGAAGGGTTTCAAGTAACATAATATTTTTACTTATCTTGATCTTAGATTGTAGAGAGTTTTTGGAATAATAATGAAGGTGGGGATGAAACATGGATATTTGTAAAGTATTTTAAAATATCCCTACGAACATATTATAATTGTAGAAACACTAAAATGTGATATATTATATCCATTATCCATAAAGTATAAAGTCAATTTGCAAGAAACATTATGAAAGTCTAAGGTTTAGAATGAATCAAAATTGATGCCCAAGCTTTGATTTTCATAATTCAAAATTTAATAAATTTAGACATTCAAGGACAGCCTTAGCATTTTGCATATTAAAACAAATATCATGATATATAAGGTTTATAGGACCCTGAATAAGTATTTTCAAATAATAGTGGGTCCCTATTTGAATTCAGAAGAAATGGGGTGTATGTGTTAGGGAACAACAAGTCTTAATAGTAAAATGTAGGGAAACTATCCCAAATTTTGAATAAAAAAATTGATATAGATCTATGAACATATATTTAATATGTAATACAAAAGGATAATAATTGAATTCAACAACAATATATGTGATTAACATTATTGATATTCTATTCATTTATGCTTAATAAAAAGTGTATGGTAGATTAGTTTAGAAAATACGCTTACCCTACATAATTTTAATATTATATAAGACATTGAAACTATAAAATCATGAAATATTGTAGAGTTCATATCAATAAACAACATTCTTTTAATTAGAGAGCACATAATAAGTAAAAAATTAATTCCTTAAGAAGTATTTTATTAAATATTTTCCCCTCATATTCAATTGTTATTTGATATTTTGATAAAATGAAAATATTTTATTATTAATTGATTGGAAAATAAAGTAGACCAAATATGAAAAATAATTTATATAATGATTTATGACACTTTAGTTAGATTCTATAGAATTTAATCAATAATAATTATTTGATAAATATTTTTTGCTAGGTGAAAGCTTTTAACCGATGCATGGACTAGTCTAGGACAAAATAGCAAGATCAAATCCTCATGTTTATACATTATACCATATTTTACTAGATGTATACAAAATATTTATAACAATAACACCAACATTCATTAACAACCCCAAGAATCCAACTATTTTCATCAATAATCACCATTGGCCTTGATAATAACCAACAACCATTAATGTCCATGAGAGTACAACCAATGGCCACAACTGAACTCATATTTATTTCTTAAGATTTGAACTTGGGTGGGTTTGAAAACAACTAATAAATTTAACCAAGTCATCCACATCTCATTGGAAGCATATGATGCATATTGATAGCATTCAAACACTAAAAATGTTGTCATATTCTAAATTACATGATAAAGACAATGAAATAATAAAAAAGCAACACGAAATAAAATGAAATGAATTTTTAAAAGTCTATAATCCATTTTATAACTTATATACATGAAGAAAATAATAAAAAAATAAAACATGTTAAAAAAACATAAAAATATTTGATATTTAGATGAAACATAATAACACTATGTGAAATGTGGGTTATTTGTGTGGAAATATTATTAGTTATGTCACCAACATTCATTGATTAAGAGATCCTATAATAAGTTACAAAGAGTAATTATTTTATAAGTGTGTTATTATTATTTTTATTTCCATATTTTATTTTTTATTAAAAAATAATTAAAATTATGGAGCATTAGTTTGGGTTAATAACAAATGAATGAATCCTCTATGTTGTTACATTCATATTAAAATATAGAAAGAAATATATTAATGGCACATAAATATTATTTATATATGTGTGTGTGTGTGTGTGTGTGTGTGTGTGTGTGTGTGTGTGTGTGTGTGTGTGTGTGTGTGTGTGTGTGTGTGTGTGTGTGTGTGTGTGTGTGTGTGTGTGTGTGTGTGTGTGTGTGTGTGTGTGTGTGTGTGTGTGTGTGTGTGTGTGTGTGTGTGTGTGTGTGTGTGTGTGTGTGTGTGTGTGTGTGTGTGTGTGTGTGTGTGTGTGTGTGTGTGTGTGTGTGTGTGTGTGTGTGTGTGTGTGTAGAATAAATTTCCCACATTGGAAACATATAAGCACATTACTATTTCAATTTATTGACTACTCATGCTCAATATATGTCACCTAGTTTCTAGGGATCCAATTCATCCTCATCACCACCATCAATCCCTATGATGATATTTGTTATTTTCATCTCATGGTATGGTGAAGAATGGCCATTTAAAATATAATTATCTTCATAAACCTATGATATACTAACACTTTTAAAACAATTAAAAACATTATTTAATAGATTATGACCTTATAAATATACACATACATACATACATACATACATACATACATACATACATACATACATATATATATATATATATATATATATATATATATATATATATATATATATATATATATATATATATATATATATATATAAAACATGCATTCATGCATGTTTCTACACATAGAAGTGTGTGTGTGTGTGTACACAAGCCTAATATGCCATTAATTCCATGATTACATTGGGTTTATAAACAATAATGTGATATAATTCACCCTTATGTATAATTTAAAAATTCAAAAAAATCCATTTAGTGACCAATGGTAGGAAAATCTACCATTGGAAACCAAATTCTAGTAGTAAAATATTGGTGTGTAAAATTTTGATTGTACAATGAAATGGGGTTCATTATCCTATGGAACAAGAAACATGAATTTTAAAATAGGTTGTGGGTCTTCCCACTTTACTTAACACAATTCTTATTTTTGTGTCACTTGATCCACAATCAACTTGCAATACTTTGTTCAAATTTGGTAGTGTCAATACCAACTACTCTATCACCTTACTCTTAAGATTTTGAAAATTTTCTTTGATTCTTTCACCCATATAAGTTTATTTTGATCCCCACACAATGTTTCTATTACTATTATTCATATTTAACTGAAATTCATTATGAAATTCCTATAAATTCTCCCTAAGCATTAAAGCACTGTACCGTGAAGGTACTTATTGGTGATGGTCTATCGACTATTGCACATATGTTTTGAGGATCCATCTAAAATCCTTCCTTGGATATGATAAAACTTAATATATCAAGTCTGATTTCACAAATTTTCACTTCTTCACATTAATTAACAACTCCTCATGTAATCTTTATAACACATCTATTAAATACAACACATGTTCCTCTTTTATCTTTCTATTCCAAAAATATCATCCAAGTATAAAATATAATATGTCAATAAAACTAGTTCAATAATTAATTCATTAGCCTCATGAATGTACATGTGACATTAGTTATCCAAAAATACATAACTATCCACTTGTATATAACTTCCTTTGTATTGAATTCCATCTTCCATTTATCACCCTGGATAATCCTAATTTACTTATATCTATTGTTAAAGTTGATCTTAATAAGTTACCTTTCACCACTCAAGCATTTCATCATGTCATCCATGCATTGCAATTACAATATAGTTAATTTTAATTTTTTTTCTAGCTTGTGATTATGTACACATGCTTCACTCTCCATCTGTCTTTGGTGCCAATAATACAAATATTGTGCACATGTTGTAAATTTATTTTATTATACATTTATTCAATAACTCAAGTAATTATCATTAAAATTAATCATTATACATAGGCATAATCATATTTATGAACTTGAATGGAAAACTTGTTTCTTGAACCATGTCCATTTTATAGTTGATACTCCTTACCATTGATAGTTTCACTAGAAAGTCACTTGAGATAATATCAAAACAATTGTCTATATGATGTTTCACTTTGTGCAGAAGTGTTTCCCACTTATCATTGGCTTTTGGTCTAATTTCTCTTTCCTCATTGGGTATGAACACATCATATTATTCCCATCATGTTTATCTTATGAACTCCTTTCCTCAAACCATCAACACTCTCATTCACACAATGTTGTGACCTCTTTATTATTCATAATTTAAAGGGATCTAATTTTATTTTTTTAGGTTTATGAAGTTTAACCCCTGGGTTGTTAAAGGGGATAAATATAGTAAATTAGGGTAAAAATATGCAATAAATATAGCCACTAATTTGTAACATGATTGATTAAGTTTAACCTTTCTAAAAATAGTGATAAATGATGTAAATAAGTACTTAGCTAGAATTTGATTGAGATAAAAGATATGGAGTCTCTAAATTACGACATGAGATGATATGAGTGTCATGAACATGACCTAGGTGTCAAACACCTTCTTGGACAATAATTCCATAACTGGATAATAGTGTTAATGGCACTAGTGTCCTCATTTTGGTGTTAGTGTCCTTTATGTATAATTATTTAGAAATTTTGGTGGTACCTATATCTGAATCTACCAATATTGTTCATGTGTACACAATTTTTTATTCCCTATTGGTAACCTAGTTTGACTAGTTTTTTTATATAAACCCTAGACCTCCATGTTGTTAGGGAATCTGATTGGGACAAGTAAAAAAGTTTGATGTAAATGGGGTAGGTTAGACATCCTTAACACCCCACTATGATGAGAATTTCCTACATACCAATACTCCAAGGAGGTATCAAGCCCAATGTAGTTCTACCTACCTAAGTGATGGTGCAAGTGTAAGTGAAACTAGTATGAATGTCGGATTGAGTTTTTTGAGTGTGCTTAATATTATAAATTTGAGTGATCTAATCTTATGAATGTTATATATGAATATATACATAAATAGGGAAGAATATGGATCAATAACCTTGATTTTATGCAACTTGTTCTAATATAACTTGTGTTATTTACATCTAAGTTCCATATAATAAATAAAGGGCTAAAAGTCATGTATATATACTATTCTACTATTTATGTGGGTCTTAGAAGAGGTCTAGGCTAACCCTAGGTGTTTGTTGATTTGAAAAGATATCTATTGGTGGTAAAAGGCAAGAAAAGGAAAATAACACCCAAACTAGGACACTAATGCCATTGTCGCTACTTTTCAAGTTATGGTACTAGTGTCCATGTGGTAGAACCTAAGGTATTAATGGCCAAGATGTTAGGGTGAGGGTTTGGGACTATTGTAAGGATGTGTGTGTCCCACACAAAGATTACATAAGTGTCTAAGTATGACCTAAGATATGTCTAAAGATAAGATATGGATATGTGGTCTCAAGTAATACTATTAGCACACAAGTGTCATTTTTTAGATGATTTCATTCTCCCTACCCTTTATTCTATAAATTCATCAAAGTGAAATGACTAGGATAAAGGAAAAAGAAACATACCTAGAATTACTTAAGAGGAAAAAACCTTGAATATAGATTTGAATATGTGACTCATGATCCATTTCCTATCCTAAAAATGAAACATAAATAGATCAGTCATTACCTAAGAGATATTAAAATAAAAAGGCAAAATTGAGTAAAATAGATAAGAGAGAAGAAAGGAATGAATACACCTCACTAAGTATGTTAACCAATGCATAAACCCTATTATAACATGTGTGTGTGTTCCTATAGATAGTGATAAATTAGTGATTAACTTGGATTGAGCTAATGGCTTAATCAATCCTCATGTGTATGTTTCTCAAGGGCTCAATCCAATTTTGAATCCATCATTACCCACCCCTACTTAGTTGATCATGACCAATGAATATCTTGGATTGGATTGATTGTGTGTCTAACCCTCTTATGTAGGTGGCTCAAGAACTCAAGTAAACAATGATGCCATCATTTTCTATCCCTATGTATTAGGTGCATTTGAACTAAAACTATGTGATGTAACTGAACTATATAATATGGCTCTAGGCCACTCATAAACTCTAAAATGTAAAATGGTTCTAGACCATTTAGGAATATTAGGCAGCTTTGGGCCACTTAGGAATGATAACTACTATAGATGAAGTAAGGCATCAATCTAGTGTGTAACCTAAAACACGGTGTATGGTGTGTATAATGTAGATAATTTTATGGAGTTTTTCATTCCATCTAATTAGTTGGTTCATAAGTGAGCACATAGAAACAATGTGCCACAAATATGACCCCAAATCTGATATCTAAGTATATAAATTATGGATTGAGTTTTAATAATATATATCTAAGTATTTGAAACTAAAATGGGAATGATCACGTCTTTAAATATGCCCCTAATCTAAGTAAATTCATATAAATATGTGCTAAAATAAATCAAAAAATAATAATCTATAACTAAACCTATGCCAACCTAGACTGTACCTATTGTACTTTTTTGGCCAATCTAAAATTTTCTAAAACTAAGGCTACTAGATAATAGCACCATATCTTTGAAAGTATATATGGTGGTGTTAGTGTCCTAGTTTGGGCACTAATGTCCAACTAAATTGATTTGTATGCAACTAAAACTAGTTTCTATGTGACTATTTCCCAATGTGTTTTCTTGAAACTGATTTCTATATTTTATGCTTTTGTGATAAAAACTATACTCTAAGTGCATTCAAATATCTTGATCTCTATGATAAACCTTTGTGAATGCTTCATCATTTAATGGAAGTTTTTGAACCTATGAAATAATTATCCTCAAAAGCAAAATATCTACAAGATGTGTGTTAGCCAGAGTATATATGATATCTGTATGATAAACTAATATAATGTGCATCCATAACATTTGAATGTCAGATAGGATAAGCTTAAGTTTGTAATATATGATGTATTTTAGATCTAGCATCCACAAGGATATAAAGATAGATATATAAATGTATATGAATAATAAATCTGAGTAATAAACTAAGTGACTACCTATGGTGATGGGACATGATGTACATCAAGGAACCCAAGGAGGAAGGGGAGATGCATGAGGTCACCCATGACATCTAAAATTAGATTGTGTAATAAAAAAGAGACAATTCTCATGGCCATGATGCATACATGAAAAAATACATATAACACACATGAGGCATACAAATTAGGCCATGGGGCCACAATACAAGGTACATGGGCATATGTGACTAAATATAATAATTTAAGACATACAAGGACATGTTTAAATGTCCACATATGAAAAAAATAA
Source organism: Torreya grandis (assembly GCA_037957365.1). Taxonomy (NCBI): domain Eukaryota; kingdom Viridiplantae; phylum Streptophyta; class Pinopsida; order Cupressales; family Taxaceae; genus Torreya; species Torreya grandis. The sequence continues at coordinate 532,141 of JARHVA010007263.1, read as the reverse complement.
GCAAGCTAGTTTAGATCCAGATGGAAGGACATGTTCGAATGTCCACATACATAATTAGGAAGGCACACACAATGACATGAGAACATGTCCAAAGTATATATATATATATATATATATAATGAAAAGAAGTGGTGTATATCCATAGAGTAATGGCATATTCAAATGCATTTGAATATATGTAAAATCATAGAGACATAATCAAGTCTAAACATGGAAATATATAAATATAAGTATTCATGAACATGTGATACAAATATATATAAGAGAAAATATTTACATAAGATGAGTCTATAGTGGTAGTAGCTAGTAACAAATGTGAGTAATGTGGGATGATCAATATCAAGATATAACAGTTCTAAATATATGATGTAGAGTTTAGAAAGTTATAACTTGTCAATCGCAACTATGTATAGGATGCCCTGAAATGGGTGAATGTATCAAATGAGGAATCTATGTATCTATTTATATGCCCCCAGTGAGTATATAGTAGTAAATATATATCTGTGTAGTAGACCTAAGTCCTGTAATAATATGTAAACATTCAAAAATAACAAATGAAGCATGTATGTATGATAAAAATCAACTATAATAAGATAGCTAGCATATGTAGTACCTAGAAAGTATAAGAAGTATAAAATGGGCAATGTATATAATCTATAATTTGTATTTTCTAAGTAAATATTTGAATGTTTTTGTGTTTTGACATATTATATTATTTTTGTATTTTCTAGATATAAGCTATGTTTAAGTAACATGAAAAGATCTTTATATATAATGAGCAAGAATGAATTTAACTATGTACAATTAGGGATGAACAAATTAACTGATGAGTCTCATGGTATACTCACTATCAATGTGTCCAATGTCAAAAATAGGAATGATAACCTCTCATGAAGTATGATTGATATGATGTAGTTGAATTTATTTGTAGTATGAATTTGAGTATTGTTCATTATTGATATCATAATAATCATAATAGCCTAGATTTTTCCACTCATCATTATCACCTTGATTTTGAATGAATGGAATGCTACTGTTGACTTTTTTATATTTTTATGAGAATAGGCAATTTCCTCATACTGTGAAGTTGACTATGATTATTATAGGCATATGGTGCTTTGAGGGCTCTTTTGTTAGAAAGTCTCTTTTGAGAATGTTTGTTATCTTATCAAGATTTTGATTTTATAAGTTAAGTTATTTATTTTTGTAAATTTCTTTTGTATTTGTGAATTATTTACCTTAGGATGTTAAATAAATACCAAGCCTTTTTGACCAACATTATCAACTTCTAGAATAGGATTAATGATGCCTTAGGCATGTTTACCCAACCCTTGACCTTGATAATCAAACTTTTATATATACTTTATATCAAACCCATACTATTTTGAAATGGGGACATCATTTTAGAGAGCTATATTTATATCCTTTACTTTCTTTACTTGTGCTTGTTGTAATGTTCCTTTCTCTGATCTTGCTTTGTGAACCTTTTGTTGTTTTGAGTTATGCTTTGATAACCATTTTTACACTTTTTTTGAATCTGTTCCTTTTTGAATATGTTCTTGTATCACTAATTTGCTTAATTGGTATATACTATTTAGGTTCCTCATTAGCAATGATGTATTGTATATATTTTTTCAATGCCAAACATGAATATGTGTGATGACCATGAAATATATGGTATGCAAAATAATATCTAGATCTCTTTACTGGAAGTAGAGGAGGTAGGTTGATCAACATAGCTTCAATCATTTTCATTAAAATATCACTTGAACTTCTACTTGATCTTTAAATAATTTTTGAATCACTAGTTATAGATGCACTTTATTGTGATTTATTATTTTGATAGTAACATTGTTTGCCACCAATTGACTAGGTCAAGATGCATATATTGGATTTACACAAGTGTGACTTTGAGGCTTTTATTTTATAATTTGACTTTCCAATACTATAATTTTTTCATGTAATAGCCTATTCTAAATTTGTAATTCTACAATGAGCTTGTTCATAATGATAATTTGATCACATAGAGTCTCAAAAAGGTCTATTTTGAATAATTTGGACTTAAACCCACCAAATTGGAGTGGAGAAAATTCTCTCCAAAGATAATTTTTATATATTATAGATAAATTGGAATATTTCAAACCATTTGGGCATAGATCATTTCAAATAAATTAGACTATTTCAAATAATCTGGACTTATACCCACTAAAGTGGAGTGGAAAAAAATTTCTCCAATTTTTTTTTCTATATTCCAAATAAATTGGACTGTTTCAAACCATTTGAGCACATATCATTTTGAGTAAAATGGATTGTTGTAAATAATTTGGACTTATACAAAATTAAATTGGAATATTTCAAACCATTTGGGTGTAAATAATTTTGAATAATTTAGGCTTACACATACTTAGTCATTTCTCAAGGTTGGTTAGTCATAAAAAATATGTTAGGTTTGATTGATAACCATTCAATTTTGGAACCAAAACAACATTATTGGGGAATATAATTGCATTATCATCAAGTTTTTAAGGTTTACATGAGTTTAAGATAACTTAATTAACATCAACAAATAATTTTTTTTAATTGATATTGAAGGTAAGGTCCACTCTTGTACATAAATATGTTTTAAAATATAAAAAAGCATGTGGTACAAACTGATTGGACACTGACATCACAAATTAAAGTCCCAAAAGGGAGAGAAACAAAAATTGAGGGATAACCTCAAAGAAAAAACATAAACAATAAACATACATCACAAAGAGAAATTTTGAAAAACATTACATATTAGGGATGGATTTACACCATATTACTTTGCATGCAAGTCTAGGATTCCTAGTCACTAAACCATTACATTGACCAGTTTCATATCCACCACCCAACCTAATAGAGTCCACCATATATTTAATATTATTTTAAATCAATCAAGAATTCCTATAGTGACCACCACCCTCTACCTTAGCATTTTTTGCATCCAAAATGACCACCACACCCCAACATGAAGGTAAGTTAACAAAATAATGAGCTATCGATATAATGGCTTCTAAGTTAAATTTTATAATGAAGGGGAGAAAAGATTTTATTGGTTATAGCCATGAATACATAGAAGGGGTAGTAGCATATGTGAACTCCATCATATCCATGCAATGATCATGCAACTAAACCTAATGAGATTCTAGCTCTTGAAAGACACTTAGAGGAACTGAACCAAGATAATGTGAACTAAAATTTGGCCAAGTTACCACCTCAAAGTGATTTAGTTAGTTAGTTAATGAATCCACCCTAAAACTCCTTCCATATTAAGACCTCTACCACTTGATGAGCTTCCTACCTATTTTGGACCACCCAAAGTAGGTTATTAGTAAATCAAAATTCCACATCCACATTGGATTTGTTATGCCAAACATCATGAAGGTAATCCTCACTACTAATAGTCTAAATTTCCTTTAAACCTCCACATTTAGAAGATAAAATATCAAACATAGTCTATGATCTGAGACACTATAGTCTAATATCTGAGACACTATCAAAAAAATCCATTTTAGGATGCCCTTAATAGAGTGACAAAATAGGGGAGGTAATGACCAAGCTTGACATTGTAAAATACATCTTTGTAGTAGAGGCAATCCAAATAGGGGAGAAAATCAAGAATGAATGTGATAAGGAGGGACGAATTCCATTATTTGATTACATTGAGTAAGCTATCACTTATTGGATAAAACACTTTAGACTTGATGGATTGATGTATAATCATGAATTAAAAATCCATTTACACATGTTGAATCTCTACTATACCCAAAATTTAATGTAGTAAGACTAATTTTTTTTATAAATTCCCATCAATCATAGGTGATGTCAGAGGTCCACCAAATCATAGGTGATGAAATAAGATGAAAGTATTAATAAATTTTAATCCATAAATTTGAAAGAAATTAGATTGAATTTGAAATAATTTAGAATTGATTTGTATGAAATTGATGATTAGGTAACTAAAATTATAGTTTATAATCAATAAATACACTTGAAATAATCATATGACGAAGTTACATCCTTATAAATAATGTTTCACAATTGTTGGCATGAATTTTATGTTTTCTCCTAAGAATGTCATGATATACATCACTTTAATTCTCCAATCCTTTTTGTCTTTCTGATTTCCATTTCCATTATATCTACTTGAAGTAATATAACTCATTTTCAATTTTTTTTTTGTAACATAATTTCGAGAATTACAATCAATGAACACGACATAGGCAATTGAAAAATCATCTCCAAAGGTCCTTTTTAAAATTTTATCATCCAGTTTATTTATATTTATATTGAAGGGCTTAGAATTTTTTCCCCCCAATCAAACATGAATTTTGAACTTGTGTAATCCATGGCTTGAAGGAGTAGCCTCAAATGAATGTTCTTTATTATTGACCAAAGGCCAATGTGAGAAAAAGACTGCAGTGCCACCTTCAAAATTTCTTTGGAATGATCTTTAATGTAGTGTGAAATATTTTATATTCTATAATCTTCTTTTCTTTCTATAACATTCATTTGCATTTATTTTATTTCGTGCACAACAAATAATAAGTCATGCAACCCTAAAATCAATAGTTTTATTTAAATTTAGTTTTAGCTCCTCCTTTGAAATGTCTGTAATTTGTTAAAAAAGTGGGTAGTCATTTATTAAAAATATTATATTAGAAGAAAAATAACATGTAAATCTTATAAGAAAATATTTTACATGTTAGATTTACCATTGATGCACTCTTGATTTGCATTTCATATTATAACTTATAAACATACTAAATTTCACATGATGCATTTTTCATTTGCATTTCCTTAAATCCTATAAATATTCATATAAATAGATACAAAAATTTATATACATGCTCAGGCATATGTAACTATACTAATTATACATGAATGTACCATTTTTATTTCCATTTTTGTAACATACATATGCATATACATATTTATCATAAATCCTTATAACTTGACTATAACAGACACTTCATATACATTCATTATAATATATGTAACTCATCATATTATGAAACAATCTAGTTTTACCATAACTTGTTTCTCATAGATGTTGATATAAATTTTAATTTGAACAACCATCATCTATATTCTTACATTAATGATTTAAGTATCTACTATTCTTATGCATACCAATACATATTTATATGTTTGTATATCCCATCACAGAAAAAAATAGGATTTGCTCATTTTAAGCCAAAGTTAAATAACTAATTTAAATTGAATATACACCTAGTAATAGTTGAACCCCCTTCATATAATTCCAACAAGACACATCAACTTAAAAATTGTTTAAATAAATAGTAATACAATTGTTTCTATCACAACCTACTTTTTTATTTTCTTTACTTATATCAAATAATTCTTATATCTAGAAAAATAATGCCATCCCATAATATGAAATATATTATTGATGATGCCTAAATCATTATATCCACATTTGAAGATTCTTTCATTACTCAGATCTTCTGTGAGGGAAAGACTATTGTTGACTTCCTTACCAATTTTGGGGTCAAAACTAAACATTTGGCCATCCTTACCCATATTTTAAAAATCATGACCAATGATGACACAACTAATCCTTAATTACAAAGTTTACAGTCTACATATGGGAGCATCATCTCAAGGTGTGAGTGTTTTCATCCCCTCATAATTTCATTATTGGAAAATTAAATAATTTTCAATCCTTCAGTAGTAACATTAACATCTAACTTCTAAGTCTATTATTGTAGCTTTATTCTAAATTTTTCCTTCACATTACTTAGAGAAGAAGAAATAAAAGCTAGTCTCAAATGGGTAGAGACTTCAATCATTTGAAACTGAAATCCTATGTTAAGGTGTAATAAAATATGGAAGAAATTGAGAAAGGGAGGCCTTAAAAAATATATGCTAAGGATAAATGGCCATGATGAGGTTATTTATAGATAATTCATTCTCACATGGAAAAAATTATCTGTGAGATTGAAGGGGATTGAAATCACTATTTTTGAAAAAAACATCAACACAACCTTGGGGATGTCATGCAAAGGTGAGAAATATTACAAAAATAAAATTAAAAAATGCATAAAATTTTTAGAACAAATGTTGTGATTAAGATCAATAAAAAGGGATTTACTAGATAGGACTTTTCTCATAGATGGATAGATGTACGTTTACAAGTTATGAAATATCTAATCATGTAATGGAAACATTCTCTGTTATTTTCACATGACTATTTAACTCTTAATCATTTATGGGGTTATATCATTAACTTTCCCTATTATGTGCTAAAATCCCTTGAAGTCACAGCCCTCACCTTTTAGGTCAATGACAAAAATGATATTATTCAACGTGGCCTAATCTTCTTATTAATCCAAAAAGGTGAAATATTGTGTGAGAAATCCATCCCCTCAATTGAAGATTCCCTCACTAAAGTTACTCTTATAAAAGACATCCCTATTGATAATTCCCTCCCTGAAGCCCCTCTTAAGGAAAATCCTAGACTATCAGGAAATGAGGAAAGATCCCTAGCCCATACCCTCTTAAAACCTTCTCCTACCTTGTTCATTACTCCCAAACACCCTTCTATGTTCCCCCTTACCTCTTCAATTAAAAAAGTCAGAACCCTGACAACTCTTCCTAAAGGCTTGGTTAGTCCTATAAGTAAGGGCCTCAGTAGTTTGGCAGATGACAAATCTTGAGTAGAGAATAAAATTTTGGATCTTCCTATAAAATTTTAAAGTAATTAAGATGGCCTTTATGCTTCTTATAAAAGACTGTAATGATTTGAAGGTGGAAACTATTAAGCTCAAGCAAGAGTTAGATAGAGAAAAATAAAAGAATACTTCTTAGTCTGATAAAGATGGGAATAGTGGACTAGGGGAGGATAGTTTTGAACACATATAGCCTTCCCCAAAGGAAAAAAGGATAATCTAAATTCCTCAACTAGAGGTTAGTCAAACTACCCTAGAGGGCCCTTCCAAATGCACCTGGGAATATACCATTAAAAATTTGTAATAGGATAAAAACAAGAACATTGATCAAGATAATTCAATAGTAAATTCCCCCTCTTTAGAGGTCTATTTTTTGGCTTGGGGTTCTTTTTATTTATTATTGTATTTGTTTTAACTTCCTGGTGGTAGTTTTTATATGTTTTTGATGCTGTTCTTTTGTCTAGCTACCCATGGGGATTTGTTTCATGACATTTGGTCTTACTTTGTTCAAACTATTGTTTGTTATATCCCTATAAAATTAGTTTTATTTTAACTATTATATATATATATATATATACATATATACATATATACATATATATATATATATATACTTATATACATATATATATATACATATATATATACATATATATATATATACATATATATATACATATATATATATATACATATATATACATACATACATATATATCTATATACATATATACATATATATATACACATACATATATACATATACATATATATATATATATACATATATATATATATAATATACACATACATACATACATACATATATATATATATATATATATACATACATATATATATATATATATATATATATATATATATATATATATATATATACATACATATATATATATATATATATACATACATATATATATATATATATACATACATATATATATATACATATATATATATATATACATATATATATATACATATATATATATATATACATATATATATATATATATATATATATATATATATATATATATATGCCCCTTTTCATCAAAATATTATTAATAATAAATCTATTATTGTTCAAATTTTTATAATCACAATATTTCTATCCATTCAAACAAATTATTTTTATATTGATAATATCATGTATACTCAACATCAAAATTTATTGTCTTTAAGAAACAATATAACATAGATTGAGTTATTTTAAACTATGTAAATTGAACATTTAAAAATCATTTGAAGGGGTAAATACAACCACATTTAAGTTGACACAACAATAAAAAGAACCCACACTTCTAAATCGCAAGTTGATGCACTATATTTTATTATCTTCTACACTCTCATGTCCATAAAGGAAAATTCAATTGTAATGTCTTTAAATAGATAAATATAATTCATACTTTTTAATATATGAAATTGAATAATTACACATTCATTTATAGGGGGTTTTCACTTTTTTTTAGCTTTTTGTAGTTTGTACAACTGCACTCTTTTGTTGAATTTTTTTTTCTTTATTCCCTATAAGGTATTATATAATTTACTAACTAAAGATTCTCATAATAAAGTGATTTATATTTGTATTTGAAAAAAGTGTCTTGTTATAGAGTTTTACCTTGTGTTTTTTTCATGGAGGCATCAAGTTATAGAGTTGTGTCTTGGGTTGTCTTGTTAGAGACACAAAATTGTAGAGTTATGTTGTGAATTTATTTAATTGAGATATAAATAGATGAATAAATTTTTTATCAGTATTATAAATAATTGATAAATAAAAAATATATAATTGTGAAAATATGCATGATCTTATCTTAACCTTCTTTAAATTACAATGTGTCTTGCTCATTGACTTCATTTTTCATTATTATTATTTCTTCACTTGCATTCAATGACTTAGTTATACACACTAAAATATTGCTAAGCTATTTCGTTTGAAAAATAGAACATACACACCAAAATATTATTAAGATGTTATATTTGAGAAATAAAGCATGATTATAAAATAAATTAATAATGTTATACACCTGGTACTAATCAAAGTGGTTGTTGTGGTATTGATGGCTTTGAATTTGTCAAACAATTTTGAAATTGAACATTAAAATTTATTTATTATTCAATTTATGTAATTCAAGATAAATTCCTTTTCAATTGTGTATAAACATGCACCAATCCATCTCATGTGTATAATATCTAAATTTTTGAAAGTAGATACAATTATATCCTAAAAGAATTTATCTATTTAATTATTGAATAGCCTTCTTATTTTGTGTGAACCAATCATTTAAAATGTTGGTACATCTTTATTAATGTCAATGCCTTCCACTAATTTAATTTGATGTGAATGGTGAATGAAATTTCAAGCTGAAAATTAGTGGGATCTTGAGGAAAATTAACACTTGTAATATGATTCCAATTGAATCCATCACTATTTGAACCCTGAATTATGACACCAGTATTTTTCATATAATGGAAATGACCAATACATAGTTTTCTAAGAGTGCTCTAAATGCCTAAAAAATGGTCAAGTTTGTGAATGACAAATATATTGAAAGCCCCAATAATAAATTTATCGATCAATCTTTAAAGGAATAAATGAATATGTTCTTCCTTAAAGTATTTAATGACATTCAAAATATCAATAAATATTAGATCAACATTCATACCAATAATGAACATTGCACTAAAATCTTCTAAAATGAATGGTCAAAGACATGGGGGGTTGTAATGGTAGCTGAATTTTTTTGTGTTTATCTTAGAAAGCTAACTTTAATCACTATCTAGATATTTTATCAATATGATTGTGGAATATAGATATAATGGTTCCCATATTTTTTTATTTTTTGAAATACTTTCATTCAAGACACACAAATAATCAAACCTTTTCAAATAAAATGTAATGCTCCATTACTTCTTTAGGTGTGATTATTATTTCTACTGCAAGTGTCGAATCATGATTGGTAAAATATGTTAATTTCTAGCTTTACTTTTTTGCACCAAGTGTCCATTTTATTGCACCTATTAATTTTAAAGAAGGAAATAGACCCATTTTACAATAAATATGCTAGTTCTATTTTTTGTTTGTTTGAAAGCCATTGAATATTTCCAAGTAATCTTATACCAACTAGATTTAAATTTTATTTATCTGAACTAAGTAAATACCACTTTGAAACAAATCAAACACCTTATTAATATAATTCCAAATGGGTTGTTCCATGAAAATAAGACATTTTTATCCTACAGTGGTTGGGCTGAGTAGTTCATTTGTATGAGCAAGTGTCTATCTTGTTCATGTATTTTTTCTATCTTTTTCCTTATTTCAAGATTCTTCCAAATTCTTAGTTGGATAAGGTCATATGCAGAGAGAACTCTTTCTACAAATGAAGACTTATAAATTACTTCATTGGCTTCATTATATTGGTTACATATTTTGTGAATAATATGAAACAGAGTAACTATTTTCATAAATCTTACCCTTCTAACCGAACATTTTTTTCTCAATGATAGTGAATTATATTACTTCTCTAAAAAAAATCTCTATTGTGTTGTAATTATGCGTTGTTCATATAAAAAATTTAGCCTTATGGTATTTTACTCCATCATATATTCAAGGACCTCTTTTGATTCAATAATACATTGAGGGTTACTTGGCTCAAAAGTAATTAACAAAGCATCCTTCATTGGAACTTCATTATGTTTTACAAATGAATGAAACATAACATTCACCCCTCTTTCATTCATATTTTTTATTTTGATATTATCATCCCCCAATTCACAGAGTTCTACATGAATGTTCAAGGCATAATTGCAAGAGAAAATATACCATGTAGATAATTCACCATGTGTCTGATAAAAAAATTGTGTCAACAAATGTGTATCAACCTTTTATTCTTTCTTATAGTTATCCACTAGTGTGAGTAATTATATAGCCTTTTTCAAATATGCATACAAATATGTTTCCCTTGCTTTTCTTACATCATTCAATATTTTTTCTATCATGATTGAAGGGTATCTTAAATACATATTTATATGGTGGCAAGTAAAATAAGTTGTTTCCCCTTATTCAAGTTTTTATTTCAACATATTTTGTATTATAAGGACCAAATTATCTCTATCTATCAACCCATACATTCCAAAGTTATCATAGCTATTCAAATGAAACCCAAATATTTCAAAAGAAGGAGAAACATCATTTTTATCAATTTAATTTTATTAGATGTAAGTTTATTTAAATTATTTGTATCAGGATGAGGAATTTCCTCTTTTCTGTTCCATATTTCTAGTTGGAATTGAATAGTATCTTCAAGTTCATAGGTAATTATTATTCCAATTAGATAAGATTATTTTCTATATGTAGTACTATATACATACATACATGCATGCATAAATACACACACACACACACACACACACACACACACACACACATACATACATACATACATACATACATACATACATACATACATATGTTTTGGAATAAACAACTCAAAATACTAATCAGTAAGAGGAATTATGTTGCCACCATAAAATAGAAGATCCCAATGTGGATTTAATTTTAGATTTTGTGTACTATATCCAAATTTTATTGGATTGAGTCCTTCTTATACCTTTTAAGTGAAGGAATTTCTTTCTCTCCCAAAGACATTCTACAAAACAAATTAAATGATTTAAATATTGATCTTTTATAAAATCTAAGTTGCATATTATATCAATTACAAAATTATTTGTGATTAACTAGTGAGTAATTGTATATCAACAAATTTGAATTTTAAACTAAAATATAAAATACATATTAAATATTTGTAATGTAAACACTAACTCAAACATAAACTAAAAATGTGTGACCAAGTTGAAAATAAATTTTGTATAAAGAGATGTAAAACTCATTCAAAGGGGATTACCTAAAAGCTAAATGTTCATTTTTAACATGTCCAGCACTTATTAAGCATATTATTAATTTATAACACCATACTTACTCAAGGTTCTAACTTAATGAGCTAGATGTACTTTAAAAAAATAGTCACTACTAATCTATCCTTTTCACTAAAAACCATGTTGAAGGTATCTCCTAAGAGATACCTTAAACATCCCATTGAATTTATGATAAGGCCCATAAATGTATATCATAGACAAAGTAGGACTAATTAGATGAAATTTTAGGAGATTTTAAATACATGTATAAAATGTGTCAAGGATTATAAGTAAATAAAAACACCAGCCAATATAAATTGATATGCAAAGGAATTTACAAACTTTTATTTCAAAAGAGAAAGAAGATGGGGAAGTATGTTTCAAATAATCAAATTAAGAAATGGTTGTGTATTTTTATGGGCAAGTATTTTTTAATCCATTTATATTAGTTTATCTTGATTGCATGTTCTCCCTTTTTATCTTTCTCACTAAAGCATTGTTGAAATCATGAAAAATGACAAGTTATGATCAGTTATGAATTAATTAAATAATATAATTAAGATAATAATATTAGGTGAATAAGTTAAAGTGTTTCAAAAAATTGGAAAAAATGTTGAATTACCTTCAATTCAAACTGGTAGAGGCCCCTTGTATGGAATGGTCATAAAGAACCACTAAGTGAGATTTAGTGTACCTAGAAAAGTTTAAATAGACATTTGGGATGTCCCCTTACCCATTCTTTATAGTATTTGGTGAAAATATTACTTTTGGGAGAGGATTTAAATGGACTAGAGCTCCAAACCTATCTTATAATTGATTTTTGTGTAAAAAAACCCATCAATTGGTACTTTCAAGATATTTCCTAGGAGATACCATTAACATGAGAGTGAATTTTTTCTTCAAGGTATCTCCTAGGAAATACCTTAAAGCTACCCATTAGGGTATTGAAATGGTATTTAATGGAAATTGAAGTAATATCCTAGGAGATACCTCAAAATTAACTTTCATACATTCAAGGGGACTTTGAATGTATCTCTTAGTAGATACCTTCAACATGCACACAAGTGGAATTTTACTTCACCTTGAAGACACTACTAGGTGATAAATTTAAGGGATTTGTAATACCTTAAATGTTAACTTTAGGGTCCCTCCTAGGATATACCTTCAAGTTACCCATGAAGGTGTTAAAATTCCCTTGAAGTCATCTCCTATGAGATACCTCAGAGGGCTTTGTCATACATTCAAGGGGCCATTAAAGGTATCTCATAAGAGATACCTTCAACATGCACAAAAATAGATTTTGTATTCACCTTGAAAGCACTAATATATAATACCTTGAAGGTCCTTATAATAAATTCAAGGGTACATTCAAGGTATCTCTTAGAAGATACTCTTCAAACATGCACAATAGTGGAATTTTTCTTCAAGGTATCTCCTATGAGATACCTTGAAGTTACCCATGAAGGTATTATAAGGCACTTAAAGGAATATCCTAGGAGATACCTCAAAGTTCATTGTCATACATTCAAGGGGACATTGAAGGTATCTCCTAGGAGATACCTTAAACATGCACAAAAGCAAAATTTCACTTCACTTTGAATGAACTACTAGGTGACACATTGAAGGGCCTTATAATAAATTAAAGGTATCTCCCAGGATATATATTTTAAACATTCATAAGAGTTTATTTTTCCTTCAAGTTATCTATTGAACATTTTGGTCACCATTGGCCCTTGGCCATGATATGCAAGGATAAATTTATGTATGCCTTATTTGAGTCATTAAACATTATCATATTATGATCTTATATCAAAGAGTTGTCCATAGTCTTGTTGTCTTGAGTTAGTTGTCCATGCCTAGAAGACTCTAGGAGATACCTTAAACATGCACAAAACCAAAATTTTACTTCACTTTGAATGATCTACTAGGTGACATATTGAAGGGCCTTATAATAAATTAAAGGTATCTCCTAGGATATATAGTTTAAACATTCATAAGAATTTATTTTTCCTTCAAGGTATCTATTGACAATTTTGGTCACCATTGGCCCTTGGCCATGATATGCAAGGATAAATTTTTGTATGCCTTATTTGAGTCACTAAACATGATCATATTATGATCTTGTATCAAAGAGTTGTACATAGTCTTGTTGTCTTGAGTCAGTTGTCCATGCCCACAAGACTATTAATACCTAACAACCTTGTACATTGTTGAGGAGCTTAGATTGACCTAGTATTTACTATATTTCATTATCTCATGGGTTAACCTAATCCCTTTGTGTAAATAGTGACTCATTATTAAGCCTTAAAGGCACCCCTATCATGATCACAAGTAAATGACTCATCCTAATGCGTATATATTTTATGTGAAGAAGTCTATTTTAGTTCATCAACATTTAGGAGTGTTTAAATTGAACATTAGAGAATGAGAATGATTGTCTTCAACATAGAGAAATCCAATAAACACTCTCCTCATTGCTTCCACACAAGCCACTTAATCTCCCAAGTTTGTAGTAGGGTCATCATGTTGCTTATGAATATAACTATATAATGTTTATCTAATATTGTAATCCATTCTATTCCTTGAGGAGGCTATTGAGGAGTAGATATAGACTCTTGACATGAAGTTACTTGGTTTAAGTTGGGATGTGAAATACCTAAGTTGGGTGTGTAAACAAGGCACCATCAGGGTATACAAATGATAGTAGGTAGTGAATACATTAAGGATCAAGTTCAAATACACTGTTAATGCATAAATAAGAGTGATGGTTGGTTTACATCTTTAATTGATTAATTCACTTGGATAGAGTGTCGAGGTAATTGATTATGTCATAAAGTTGTAGTTATTCATGAACACCCAATCATCCCATAGATCTTAAAAATATTAAAAAGGAGAGGAATGGAGGTGGGATGGTGAGAAACACATAGAATATTCCTTTTCAATAGACTTTACCTTTTACATCTTCACATTTTACAAATTGATAAACAGTCTTTAATATTTTTGCATTGAAATTTACTCTTCACAATTTGTGGACGGATTAGCTAATTAGAATTTTTGCATTAATATTTTTCTTGTAGCATTTGCATCCTCGAAAAAATTGTTAAAAATTTGGATCCTTAAAATTTTCACTTAGCATTCTCCATTTTGAAAAATGGGTCTTCATAATTTTGTTATCTTCATGGTAGATTTTATAGGAATTAAGCATTAAAAAGACACTATACTGTGGATAATTGTTTTTTTATGGCCTTCCACCTCATAGTTTGTACACCAAAAAATACTTCAAGTTTCATTCTCACTATTATAAATTGACTTCTCTATCTAGGATTCCAATGAGTTAATTTTAGCCTAAATGGATGGATTAATCACCATATCCATATTACCAAATGCCTCAACCCTTAATGTCACTTCCTAAGCCTTTTATGGCTTTGTAAAAAGTTTCATAGACAAATCATGCCTAAAAGGTAAAATTAACCATCCAAAAAACCATTGCACATGCTAAATAGGTAAGATCTCATACAAGAGCTTATATATCAAGGTTTTAAACTTTGCATCATAATTTTGTATGTTCTTAGTAATCTCTTGGTTAATTTAATTCAACAGAAATATGCTCTACCACTCAAACTCAAGGATATATAATTCCTTCAAAAATAATTCTTTGAGTTTATCATTGTCTATAGTATTTTATTGTGGGTCCAATTTTTGATACCATGTGTGCACATGATATAGCAATGTCATCGTAAATTAGTTCTCCTTTTACTCTAATCTAGTAATGCCCTTATCACTCCACATGATTTCACATTTGTGGACATGATCTACATTATTTTATAATTATTTTTATTATGTAATACTTAAATACATCTTATAAATGAAATTTTGAAGGATTGACATTTGCATGATTGGCACAATAGTTGTTGCCTATGTACTTGAACTTTCATTTCCTCTAAGGTTACCTCCACCCATGCCACCCATATTTCCTCCTAATGGGGATGTTGGTCTACCAACCCCTACACTAGGTTGTGTCATGGTTGAATTGGTTCTTGGGTTAGTTGATACTACACTTCCATCCATTGTTCCTCTCAATGTGTTCTAGCATACCCAACATACTTGGGCTCTTATATTATGTTCTTGTTATTACTAATGATTTCAAAGGTTTGTATGGTATTTCTTGTTTCAAGATGATTTTTTTGTCTCTTGTTTCTTGAATTCCACTATTAAAGATAAATCCATTTAATTTTACTTGCTTACTTCCATCTTTGAATGAATTGCATGAGTTTTCACTTCAAGTACATCATGGGTGGGTGCCTCCTTATTTGTCATTCAATTTTTCATTCTCATAGGATTCCAAGTGACTTTATCCATCTCCTCCAAAATGTCATATTTGTCTTCAACATGAACTTAAGGGGGTGTTGAAGGTAACTCTTAGGATATACCTTCAACATTCACATGATTGAATTTTTTCTTCACCTTAAAGGTACTACTAGGTGATATCTTAAATGTTCTTGTAATACTTTCAAGGTATCTCCTAATAGATACCTTTCAAACATGCATAAGAGTGAGTTTATCCTACAAGGTATCTCTTAGGATATACCTTCAAGTTATCCATGAAGATATTATAAGGCCCTTTAAGAAATATCTTAGTAGATACCTCTAAGTTCATTGACATACATTCAACGGGACATTGAAGGTATCTCTTAGGATATATGAGATACCTTTAACATGCAAAAGAGTGGAATTTTCCTTCATTTTAAAGCACTACTAGGTGATAGCATGAAGGCAATTATAATAACTTTAAGGTATCTCTTAGGAGATACCTTTTAAACATGCACAAGATTATATTTCTCCTTCAAGGTATCTCCTAAGATATACCTTCAAGTTACCTAGGAAGGTATTATAAGGCCCTTGAAAGAATATCCTAGTAGATACCTCAAAGGGACTTATCATACATTCAAGGGGACATTGAAGGTATATCCTTTGATATACCTTAATCATTTACATGAGTGTAATTTTATTTCACCTTGAAGGCACTATTGGGTGATAACTTAAAGGGCCTTGTAATACATTTAAGGGTACCTTAAAGGTAACCCCTAGGAGATACCTTGAGTTTGTCATTCATTGATTGGACCAACTATACTGATGATTAATTTGAGTGTTTAAGATTTGAGCATGTAGGTCAATAGTATAACTAAGTTGGAGTGAAATGTTGAGTGAGATCAAGGAAACAACCTTATGTAAAATCATTGGCATTATGGTTATGAGAATTATACAACCTTTCATCACCACCTTATTACTATGTTGATATATATTAGGAAGGATTCCATGTTTTATTATAAATTGAGGATCAACCCTGAGATGTTTATAAATTTACCATCGACATTATTGTATTGTTTGATAATTTAGAGAGTGGTGTCTCTTGCTATTATGATTTTTATAAAAACATGTTGCATAATCTCCACCCATTACTTAATTTTGTTAGAATATTACCATATTTTTAATTTAATAACACCTATTTATTATAACATAAGATATGGTACAATGCTAATCATATAAAAAATGGGTGGAAAAGTCACACCCCATGATCATAATCACACTGAGGGTAAAAAACCCTTGGGATAAGTTAGAAGAGTGGTCAGAAATTGACCACACCCACAAAATATTGTATCACATTAATAATTTACATCAAAGTAGAGAAACCAAGGTATAAATAATGATAATTTTTAGGAAGAAATAAAAAACATGGATGTTGGGGAAGGTGGAAGAGACAGAAGACCCTAAGGCAAGAGGATCCTCATCAATAGGTAAGGGCTCTCAACTAATGTTTTGTTGAGATTATAGTGTCATTTGATTTCTTTCAAGGAAATAACCATAGTCAGGGGTGGTAATTGGTGGTAATTTACCTTGGGGAGGTATACCTTACCTTCTAATATCACCATCCTAGGATGCGGGAAGATATCCCTAGCCCTTACCATCACCTATAGATCTAGATGAGCCACATGGGCCACAATGATGAGGAGGAAACTACCAAGGTGGTGAATGTTGTGGAGAGTGACTCCTAAATCTAGTTTTAGACCAATACCAACATGGCCAATGCCCTCATCCCTAGGTGAAAAGGATGTTTTATGGGTTTAAGAGGTTCCTGAATGATTGCACATAAAGAATTTCCCTAATGATTGATCAAATGATAAAGGTGGTTAAGTTCTAGATGGGCATTTTCTATTTGGCTTTGTATTTGAAGAGTAACATTAGAGAGAACAATAATTTTGTTAGAAATAAAAAAATTATGTTCTAACTCTTCATGATTAGAGAAATCATAATTTATAGCTTTCCATATTTGAAACAAAATGTCAACTTAAAATATCTGCCAAAAGCGATTATATTTTTTAGGCAACAGAGTTGAGTCCTCTAAGAGAGTTATCTTCCATGTCAATTTTTAAGTATATAAGGGCTTTAAAATGGAATTTATCAAATGTCATGTATATTTCAAGTGCAATAAAAACTAAAAAATATGCTTAATAGTCTTTGTTTGCTGACAAGTTGCGTAGATGGAGTTAGGCACACCCAAATGCTTGAGTTGATCCTCCACAGATAGGCCTTAGTAGAGAAAACACCATAAGAAATGATATTTTTAAGGCTCAAGAAAAGCAAACAAAAATATGCTAAATTGATGGGCCCAAATCCCATATCTGGAATGAATATTCCATCTGATATTGACCATATCCTCTAGAATATGTTATGGAGAAAGTAAATTATATCCCAACCAAGGATAATATCAGGTGAAAGGAGTGGCCATAGGCTAGTGTCAATCCTTCCACCATGGAACAAGGTAGTTGTTTCCAATTTTATTTAAATACTCATCAAGTATGGAGCATTGAATTTATACAATAGACTCTGCATCTAAGTTTATTAAATGATATTTATTTTGAAGTTGTTTCTAAGTGAGCCAAACCCTAGTCTCTTTACAAAAAGGACCATTGATAACCTTAACACCTTTTCTAAAGAGACATAACATTTTAACCTAGGGGATTAAAGAAAGGGGAATGTTTTGAAAATCTAGGAAAGGCAACCACCAAAGGGACTGAGAGTTAAAGGAGATACCATTCCTAAACCCTTCACCTACCTAGTTGAGGTGACACTTAAGCTTCTCCCAAGCCTTCTATACACTTTGAATCATAAAGGAGCCCTTAATTTTAATAGGCACTAGGGTAATGAGTAGGGAATGAATTAAAAGTCATTTCCAAGCCTTTTTACCACATGGGAGTCCCTTAGAGATATAATGGTGGAGAATAAATTATTAATTATTGACATCCTTGAAATTTCACAAGACTTTAATTATAATACTATATAATTTAATTTAATGTTAAAATTAAGTTATTGATCACAAGAACTAGTAATGAGATAGATCTAAAATGAAAGGAGAAATGGATATTTCTAGAAGCTAAATCTATTCATATATTATACTTTGATAAAAGTGGGAACATTATCAATAAGATGCAAGGTCTGGCATAAAAAAAAACATTTTCTATTCAGAATTGATGAATGTGATTGGTTGAGTCATATGAATTGATCCCATTAATATTTAAATCAATGGGTCTAATCAAGGGACATTGTGTACTCAAACTCATTAAGATCTAAATGTAAATGTTGATTTATTTAACAAAATGTGATGATCAATTTATACAACCTAGTAAATATGGTGAGCATGCCTTCAAATTAGCTAGTTAATTGGATTATGGACATGCCAAAAAATAAAATAATAATTTTAGATAACTCTAACCTTAACAATAATAAATCTAAAAAAATTATGGCTCTAGTTTACTATATACTAATTTACCAACCTAAAACATCTATTTATAAATAGATCATTTCATTTCATTAAAATCATAGATCAAATGGATACATAAATATTGAAATTATTATTATTAAAGTAAAACATCACTCATAAGAATTGGTTGGTGTGGGTGATTAATGCAAAGGTATCGCTAGGGTTTGGTGAACACCATCTTGGAAATGGACTATTATTAAAAAATGATCAATGAACAAATAATATTCAAGGATCCTAGACTTTGATCAACCTCAAGGCTTTGTTATACTTTGTTCTTTATCCACATTCTTAGAAAAATATATCTTAATATCAATATAATGATCTATAAGAGATTGAAATTCTCAATATGTTTCAATATATTACTATATTAGTATTTCTTAGACTTAATATGGAGTCAACTATAAAAGGGCATCTTGGATATTTTAATTTCAACTTATCTACATAAAACTAAAATAGCTTAGCTATTATTTTGTGATAATTTGAGTCCTTTTGAGGTTTGAAGTTGGTCCTTTTGGATAGTCTACCTGATTAACTATAATTATTTATATTTTAAACTATTAAAATAACCTCATTCCATACAAAAAGATACAATGAAGGATCTATATTATTCAAATCTCTCTTGATGATCTTAAGAAGTTTGTAATTTTGATGGGTTTCACATTGAGTCTTGGAATTAAGACACCTTGACACATCAATAATATCTATAGGAGACCTTATACACTAAAATCAATGTATTTATAACTACATTCTTTGATCAAAAAACCTATTTACTTATTGAATCCCTTATACACCTCACATAGCCCTACATTTTGTCATAAGATTGCACATAGGTCTATTAGTCTTGAGGGAGGTTATTACTTCTAAAAATACCTCACATAAGGACTCAAAGACTCTCCCTTACCACTTTTTAAATCTCTAATAAAGAGACACTAATATATTTTATTGGTTTCTAATAAAATTGGGTTCAAGGTCTTATAAACTCTTCTAGGTCTAGAAATATGCCTAATTCTGCATTCATGATGTCAAAAAAACTATTTTGACCTCCTAAAATACTTTTGAATGATCCATAAATATGGATAAAAGGTGAAAAGGGTGTTTTGATCTTTATACAAGTTTTAAGGTCCAAAAAAAAAAGTAAATACAGTGAATTTTCTTATTTTTGGCCCTCTCCATTAACACCTACAAACTAGTAAATGCATAGTAATTAATATCTACTCTACACTAAGTAACTATCCTATACACTTATCTTCAAGGCCTAAAACAGGTAATTTATCATTTTAAATGACCTCTTAAGACTCTAAGACTCTTGACACAACCAAATTAACATATTTACAGTGATGCTCGTACATCACAAAACTAGTAAAATGACCTCATTTGAACCTTTTTCCATACATCAAACCATACAAAATAACCCTAGCCTATGGCCATTATATAACTAGTACTAAAGGGTATGGTTATTATTGTATCAAATGGGTTAGTGGGTTTATTATAAATTATTGTCCCATATGATAAAAAAATGGAATGCTAATGTTGTATGGTATGGTCTGGTCTGGTCAACGGGGCACCATTGAAACCCTTTCACATCATGACACTTGTTTAATAAGATTATTTACTTATAATAGTTAAAAATGTTTTATTTCTCCTCAAACTCACCATTTGGGTCCTTATTAATTCTACACACACAAGGAAATAAATAATAACTGATAGCAATAAGTAATAAACAATCATAAAATCTGCCATTTCATAACAAAAATCTAGGTCTATCCAAATCTTAGTGATTTCATAACATAAAGTGATAAACAATGAATAAAAGGGCCGTGTTAAGAGAAACAAATAACACATTTTAGATACAATAAAAAATACATTAAATATATTAAATACTTAACAATAAGGATCTGTAGAAATGATACTACAAAATGGGGTTAACCCTTCCACCACTAACACCATAGCAAACCTAACAGTTTGTAAAAAAATATTTTTTAGCCTTCTAATGGGAGATAAAATAAATATAAGATAAAATAATGGCAAGATAAAAAACAAAGTTAACCCTAATTTTGAAGCATGTAAGAATTTTGAACTATATAATAATATAAAACTTTATATAAAATTATTATTATATATATATATACTGGGACGTTAGTGTTTAGGGAGTAGGAAAATAGGTACATGTTCAAAACTTACAGAGATGGAAGTTAAGCAGGTTTTAAGCATTCTAGTCAAGATATAAGCATTATAAAAATTAAGGAGTCAAATGCATATTAGATAATTTAATCATGTAAATTAACAAATATAAATAATCTTTTTAAATAAGAATAATTATAATAAATGATAAAAATTTGTAATTATTTTTATATTTCAAAACTATGTTTATTATTTGTTTTTAATTATGTTTAAATCTTTATATATCTTTATTAAATTTATTAATTTTTAAATGTTATTATTATTATTATTATTATTATAATAATATATATATATATAATAATTATTATTATATATGTATATATGTATATATATATAATATATATATATATATAGATATATATAATAACGTAAACATTTAAAAATAAATAAATTTAATAAAGATATATAAAGATTTAAACATAATTAAAAACAAATAATAAACATAGTTTTGAAATATAAAACTAATTACAAATATTTATCATTTATTTTAACTATTCTTATTTAAAAAAATTATTTATATTTGTTAATTTACATGATTAAATTATCTAGTATGCGTTTGACTCCTTAATTTTTATAATGCTTATATCTTGACTAGAATGCTTAAAAACTACTTAACTTCCATCTCTGTAAGTTCTAAACATGTACCTATTTTCCTACTCCCTAAACACTAATGTCTGGGACAAATAGTAACATCAACATTACTATCTCATCTCAGTGCAAGTGTCCAATGGCCTAAATTTGTCCAATTTTTAATTGATATGTATCTTAACGATCAATATAAGTGCTTTAATGTGAGTTATTACTAAAAATGGGATTGATATAAATACAAGATCAACCCTCATTCATTCCTCACCTAGAAACATAGGAATAATACTAAGTATTATTACCAAAGAGTATTTAACTGAAAAAAACTTCTCTATTTCCATACCAATCATATGTAAAACACATATATAGGTCTGAAGTACTAATGTATTATCCCAAGAGATTGATTTTGTAAGTTATAATCCAGGTCAATATTGTACTTGTTTTGCATATATTGCATGATTCACACACAAGCCACCACATAGGGGAGAACTACATGCGTCAAAGGTCCTCTTATGGATTATTGGATATGTAGGTAGTTCCCTATGATATCAATATCCTTAGGTCATCTAAACATAATGGGCCCACTAACCCATTTTTCCCCAAGGTCACTATGAAGATGGAGAACTAGGGTTTTTCCATTTCATAAGGAGATACAATCCATGATGCAGATATGAATGAAATACAACAAATGTGAAGCACAACATAGAATCATATAGGTGGTTGCATCATGTTTTATCATATATTTCATATAGGACACTTATGTTGAACCTAGATAGTAGCATTGACACAACTATCCTATGTTGACATTACTATTCAGAGAGCCAGATCTGTCAAATCCATAATCTTACGACTATTATAGAATCTCCCTCCAACCTATTTTTTTGTATTTTAGATACACAATTGCATTATCATTATAACAAACTAAGTATATCACCTTTTTATCATTTTTATATCTATCATAGTTGTACTTTCCATATTTAGGCTATCTCAACATAATAAATTTAGTGTATGCTTATTTTTGAGTCTAGCATCTAATTGGCCTACTATAGACCTGAGTATCACCTTTGTGCCATTTAATTTTTATATATCCCTTTAATTAAAATATGTATTTACTGATAAGATCACCGTAGATCAACATTTTAGGGTTAAACAAGTTCTTTATTTTTTTATAAATGAAATCTATGATCATGCTAAGAAACCATCACATAGACGTGAAAAAGAAAATGAATTCAGTGTAATTATTATAGCATTAATACATCAATTTCATGAAATTTAAACATTTTAACTATCTATAATCATTTTCAAAAAATAATAATGACATATTTAAGAAGTAAATATGTATACACAAATTATAACAATATATGATTCACATCTAAATATGTCAAATAATATATGTGTGTATGTAAATTATGTCATAATACCATAAAAAAAGGACATATAGTGACAAAGAATCTAGACCATAACATGTACATATACAAAATTTGCCATATAGTCATACAATATGTGTCATATCATCATACAAAATAGTTTGTGCCTACAATTAAACCCCTAACACAACAACTTGATTTGTTACTCATCATTGCTTCCAAATAGATTTTACTTCCTCACCATAGATGTAGAACCAGGGGTGATGCATGACTCATTATGGGGATAAACTTTACTCTCAACATATGAAGCATTGAATGTCTCTTCTATGACTTCAAAAAATTGTGGCATATGAATAGCATATGAAATATAAATATTAATGAATTAAACGATATAATTGCCATGAACAAAATTTTGTACCAAGCTAATTTTGGACTCACTATACCCCACCTAAATGGTTTTCTTGTTCTACTTGAATACCCATATGTCCATGATGGAGAATACTATGGATCGTACATATATAATTAGATCTAGGTGTGCAAACAAATATAAATAGGACATAGAGTAGCTTGTTTGAAGCTAGAAAATAATTTTACTCTGTGTTTTGTCCAATCTATGTCTTTAAATCATGTGTTGTAGGGGAGAAATTAGATCTTTAGATGAAATAAAAACATCAATCAAATGTTATTTTAATCCATGTGAGGTACCCATAGCATCTCATAATCTATAAAATGAGAAAATGAAGGAGGTCAATTATGAATCAAATAAAACTAAACCTAATTTAAGATAAATTAAAATTAATATTATTACTTTTATACTTAAAGAGAAAGTGAGAGAAGAATAGAAAGAGAAAAAATCACTCACAAATTTTAATGCTAGAACATATTTACACATAAGAATTCACATTAAACAAATTTAAATTTTAATAAGGGGATATAAGAATTCACACATGTATATCATTTGAACATTGGTAATTCCTACTCTAATAATTGTTTTTCATCATAAAGACATTAGTGACGATGACATTAGAGAATCAAGGATGACATTGGAAAAATTATTAGTGAGGATTTTCCTACTCTAAGGATGACATTGTAAGTTATAAGCTAGGTCATTATTGTACTGACCAATAAGCTAAGAATTAGTGAGCATTGGTAATTCCCTCAACATAACATGTACATATACAAAATTTGCCATATAGGCATACAATGTGTGTCATATCATCATACAAAAGAATTTATGCCTACAATTAGACCCCTAACACAACAACTTGCTTTGTTACTCATCATTGCCTCCAAATAAATTTAACTTCCTCACCATAGATGTAGAACCAGGGGTGATGCATGACTCATTATGGGGATAAAATTTACTCTCAACATATGAAGCATTGAATGTCTCTTTTACGACTTCAATAAATTGTGGCATATGAACAACATATGAAATATAAATTTTAATGAATTAAATGATATAGTTACCATGAACAAAATTTTGTACCAAGGTGATTTTGGACTCACTGTATACAACCTAAATGGTTTTATTGTGCTACTTGAATACCCATATATCCATGTTGGAGAATACTATGGAGCATACATATATAATTAGATCTATGTGTGCAAACAAATATAAATAGGACATAGAGTAGCTTGTTTGAAGCTAGAAAATAATTTTACTCTATGTTCTATCTAATCTATGTCTTTAAATCATGTGTTGTAGGGGAGAAATTAGATATTTAGATGAAATCAAAACATCAATAAAATGTTATTCTAATCCATGTGAGGTACCCATAGCATCTCATAATATATAAAATGAACAAATGAAGGAGGTCAATTATGAATCAAATAAAACTAAACCTAATTTAAGATAAATTGAAATTAATATTATTACTTTTATACATAAAGAGAAAGTGAGAGAAGGATAGAAAGAGAAAAAATCACTCACAAATTTTAATGCTAGAACATATTTACACATAAGAATTCACATTAAACAAATTTAAATTTTAATAAGGGGATATAAGAATTCACACATATATATCATTTGAACATTGGTAATTCCTACTCTAATAATTGTTTTTCATCACAAAGATATATTAAATTTCATAATATGTTATATCTATATATATATTATAGTCACTTTTCTAATATCTCTTCTCATATAGGGAAATTTACAAGGAAGTTTGAGACATTGCAATGGGGAGTCAAAAGGTCACCCTCCATTGATGGTGCTTAAATCTTTCCTTTGGATTCCTTGATTTTATTTATCTCCTTCTTCTTACTTGGTTCTATCAAGTTGTTTAGGAGAAATATTACCTTATGATTTTCTTGGCATGTTTATTTTTATGGTCATAATTATTGGTCTTATTTATTTATTTATTTTATATTTTGGTTTTTTATTGGCATTTTATGTGGTGTGAACTCCCCTTACTTGGTATTCTATGTCATGATAATCTGTTATCTCCCCATAATCTCCATCTCCCCTTGGGAAAATATAGTGGCTAAATTAATTGCTCAACATAAGTTTGATGTTGGGAAAGGCAACCTCAATCGTGCAGGAAGTAATGTTGAATGAGATAATAATGTAAAAAATCATGCTCCATATTTGCATAAGGATGACATTGGAAAAATTATTAGTGTGGATTTTCCAAAAATGGGAAAAGTGTCTATGGAAGAAGTTAAAAAATCATTCTTTGACATCTTGTGCCAAGAAGAGCTTGTTAAACATTATGAGGGTGTGAAATTCATGGTTTTCCAAGTCAAATATGCAAAGGATGGAATGGGAAAGGAATGTGTGCGAGAAACTGGTATGTTTTTTAGCTCTTCTAAAACACTCTTCCTTAGACCTAATCTCTTAGTGGAAAACCATTTATTGAACGAAGAAGTCAGATTAAAGAATATTGTTATTTTTTTTCTATCTTAATAAAAAATCTCTTTTTTGTTCAATTTTTTTATAATTAGTTAAATACTATCAAGGGAGAGAAAATGAGGATGTATGTTAACTTTTGTATAATGTTATAGAAGAGCATTTTTTGATTACCTTCAAAATTTTGAATATAAGGAGAAGAGTTATCATCAAGCCATTGTGTAATATGGGTCAATCTATTTTAAAAGTTGTGTTAGGTGACCCAAATTTGGACTATAAAGACATTGTTTTTAAGACTTCACTAAGATGGGTCAACGTAGAAAATGTTCCCCTAAAACTATGGAATTTTTACCTTAGGGACACAATACCTTAGGTGAAATTATCAAAATTGAAGACACCAGGAGCTCCTTGTCCCACATGAATGTTAGGGTTTTAATTTCCCTAGATCCATTAGAATTTTTTCCTAAAATGCTTTCCATTAATATTCATGGTTGTACCAATATCTACCCTATCAAAGGGCTAGGAGGTCTTAATAATTTTTTATTTTTAAAAATATATGGTCACTTAAGGAAGGATTTACCCAATCTTGTTAAAAATCAGGTTAAGGCCTCAAAACCAAACCCTAAATTAGATTGTGAAGAGGGTCTAGTTTATCTAGAGCCTCACGGGTTTGAGAAGTTACATAGAAATAATAACCCTCAATTTGATTAAGGAACCTTGGAAGATAGATCATCCCCTATTTTATATGAGAGTAAGAATTACTTGTAAGTACCATGAAATTATGATGATTGTCATAGTCTAAAAGGTATTAGTCAGTTCATTCTAAATAATGACACCAATTTGAAGTCTAATTTTGTGATGAATATTTAGAAAGAGATTACCCCACCCCATGACATACTCATTGAGTCAAATTTTCCTTTTTTTGATCATCCCTCTTCTAGGGTTCAAGATGAGTTGATGGTGGATGTCATTCCCTTCTCAAAAGGGAAGTTAACTAGAGAGTCACATTAAAATTTTATAATTATTGATCAAACCCCTAAAATAGCTTTACTTGCCTTCTTGATTCTATTATGGAGGATATTACTCATCCTGAGTCACCTCTAATTATTTTTTATATCCCTTCTCTTCTTAACACCAAGGTTAGGGAGTTAGATAGGATGACTAACTATGGCTATAATTTTGAATAAAATTAGAAAGCTTAAGTGTTAGGAAAGAGGCTAAAATCACAAGTATCTTCCCTTAGCCTAAATAATTACCAAGTGGTTATTGATGTTAAAAAAAATTAAGGATTCTACTCAAGTGATAGGAGATGGCTCTGGAAAAAATATAAATAAATAAAACCATGTTTCAATATGTTATATCAAAGTAAAGGGGGAGTAAGTCCCCTACTATGGATAAATATATACATATTTATTTACACATATTTTAAGTTGGAATGTTATGGGCTTCAAAACCCTTGATAGGAATCCTATTATTAGATAATTCAAAAATGCTAGATGTAATCTAGACTTCCTTATCATCCAAGAAGATAAAGATATTAGTTTCATGCTCTCCTCAACTCTTAGTTATATCTGGCTAAACTTAGTTCATTATTCCACTTCTCACTAAAGAGACAAAGGAGGTGGCTCTATCTTAATTAACCCTGTATAGAAGGATTGTATTATCTAGTATGGAGTCTTAAATTGTAATCATGCTTTATGGGTAACTCTCTATATTAGAAATATACTATTTATAATTTGTAACATTTATTCCCCCAATGGCTATAACCAAAGAGTAGAGCTCTAGAACTAGTTGACCTCTAACCCGAAATATGTCCCATATATTTTTGGGGGTTATTTTAATATGATTAAGGAAAGAGAAGATAGGTAGGGAGGTGAACCTCACTCATGTAAAGGTAATGAGCTTTAAATTACTCAAAAGAAGGACTTATTTGAATTCTATTCTACCCTCTTTCAGTTTGATGGGTCAAATGAGTAGATTATCAGGAGCAGAGAGTTGTGTGCCATAATAATTCCTAGGAAACTATCATCGAATTAGGTTTTTTTCTTAGATAGTTCATATCCTTAGATGAATTCTTAAGCACCATTTCTTCTTTTAAAGATGAAAAGTCCCATAGTATTGATGGGTTTCATGTTGAGTTATATAAAGTTAATAAAGAATGAATTACATCTAAATGTTTAAATGTCTATTTGGAAGCCACTAAGATTGGGTCATTTTAACCTAAGATTAACATAGGAGTCATAAATCTCATTACCAAGGAAGGAGACAAGTACCTGGTTAAAAATTAGAGACCAATTACTATTATTAATGTCTCTTATAAAATTTTGGATAAAATTTTGGCAAATATAATATCTTCTCTGCTTCCCTCTATTATATCAAAGAGTCGAATTGGGTTTATTATAGGAAGATATATTCTAGATAATCTTTTCTAGTTGGGAGTGGATGTACTAGGCTATAGACTCTTAGTAGAATATAGGAATGATTCTCTTAGACATTGAAAAATATTATAACAAAATAGAGTGGATATTTATTGAATCTATTTTGTGAGCCTTTAGATTTCAAGATCAATTTTACATAATGATTAATGTTATTTTTAAATATGCCTCTATTTTTGTGGAGGTGAATGGGGAGCTTATTGAAGTACTAGACTTGTAGAGATCTATTAGACATGGTTTCTCTCTTTTTCCCTCTCTCTCTTTGTCCTTGTTATTGATTCCCTATATTATCTTCTTCATTATAGAGAATTTGGCCCTCATATTGTGGTTATCACTTTGATTTAAAAAAATTCAATCATTGATGTTCTATTTGCTGATGATAGCTCTCTTTTTGTTGATATTTCCTATGATAACCTTTTTAAATTTGAACTAAGGCTTAATATCTACTGCTATGCTTCAGGAAACAAGGTTTCCATGCATAATTCCTTCATGATGGGTTGGTATGATGAACCTTATGATGATATTTTTGAGTTTGGGTGGGAATGGAAAGGTCCTACTCAATTGTTAGATATTTGGGTATACACTTTGCTCTCAACCCTTCTTTCAAGAAAATGTGGGAATGGTTGTATGTAAAAATCAATAAGAAGATTGATAAGTGGAAAAATCATGTCTTATCTCTTCCAATAAGAATTTAGGTTTAACAAAAAATTATCTCCACATATAACATATGTAGACACCCCATTCCATCCATAATTGACTTTCAGCTAGACTTCATACTGATTTCTACCAAACATTACAAATTAAGACTAAAAATCACTAAACATCACAATTTCATCTAAGTACCATTCATTAATGCTCAAAATCATGTTGAGGCATCCATATTTTGGGCACTACCCCATACAAAACAATAACATCTCATATATTCATCTCCATTCACCTTGTGACCTAATAATTGGTAGTTTGGCTTATGGACCCATAAAGCATGGCACTTGAACAATTCATAAAAGAGCTAAAATGATAATCAAAATGAATCAACTATTTAAAAAATATTAAAGGCTTAGATAAATTATGCATTTATAATTAATCAATATCTAAAAATGGAAAATAAAAAATCCAAAATATCAATCCTTTTCATCATTGCCTTTATGAGTTGTCAAGCTCTCATAAATATCTCAAAATATCTAATTTGAGAGCCATACCTAGTAATTGAAAATCATAGTTACATGACATCTTTTTAACTCATCTAGAGTTAATATAAACTCACCTAGGTTTATTTTTATCCCATTCCATGTTTAAACTAGACATTAATTCACCTGGTGTGAGAGTTAACTTTGGAGGCTATAAATATAAAGCCTTACCTGTTGATCATGAAGCTCTCAAAAGCCAAAGTTATAATGATTATTTTTGAGAGGCAAGCTCTTTTTGTGTAATGTTATGATCAAATAGATTCAAGAATATTTTCTATTAGTATTACCATGCCAAATTAATAATCCAAGCTAATCTAACCAACCAATCCAAGATGCCAAGGAGAGGTGGAGCAAAAGAGCTTTATTGACAAAGATTTCTTGATGTACAAAATCAAGAAAACCACTTCAACAAGCCTTTGTGGAGATGAATGGAAGGTAAAAGGATGATTGTTTTTTCTAGTTGTGTTTTCATTATATGCTTGTTACATATGCTCTCCTTGGTGTTTAAGCTAGTGGTGTTAGTGTTTAATGTTTTTATTTTGATTTTTTTCTTGACTAACACTATACTAATATTGACTATAATGGATTCCTATGTTCACATGATGGAATGCCTAGTAGGACTTATACCCAAAAATATTATTTCCATGGTATTTTAGGATCTCTTCGTAACAGTTTTCATGTCAAAATTTTAACTTGCTGACCAAAAAAGTGGAAATTAGAGGCTCACAAACATGCTACAGGAAATTGCATTTTTATTTTGTGTAGTTGCGATTTTGATTTTTGTAATCATGATATTGCACTATAATATCACGACTTTGTGATTGTAGTTTTTAATTAACTATCATGATTTTGACTTAATTATCATGATATTGCCTTAATTTTTGCTTTTTTACACTAACCATCTTGTGTTGTAGGAAGAGTTGCAATTTTTCATGATAAGTAGTGATTTTGATTGATAAGTCATGATATTACCTTAACCATCTTGGTTTTTCACTAATAATTTTATGTTATAGGATAAGTTGTAGTTTTTACTTAAGAGTGGTGGTATTGACTTATTTCTTTTGATATTACTTTAAGATTTATTCTTTTATGTTGACACTCTATTCTACAAGAAGTTGCAGTTTTGTGATAACTAGTTATAATTTTGTAAGAAAAGTCATGGTATTGTTATATGTATTTATAGTTTTTCACTATGTGTAAAAAATTTGAAACTTGAGAGATAAATTCCCAAAGTCATTTTTTCACTTGTTTTTTTCTTATAATCACAAGGACCCCCTAACATCTTTTGTAGGACCCAAAGACCAAGAAAAGACAATTTTATAACTCTAAGATCTAAACTCACACTTACTTTGGTATTTTAAAAATAATTTTCTTAAGTCATTTTAATTTTTTTAAAGTTATCACACAATGCCAAGCGGATAAACTTAATGGCATATTTCATTTTTTGTTATAAAAATTAACTTACACTCTCGCTAAATGCTCATAAGAGTCTTCATTTTTATGATTATTGTTGAGTGTTTGTTTTTTCAAATCGAGTGTCCCATGTATGCTCTCGCCCATCCCCTTTAGGGAAATTGGGTGATCTAAAATGCCTCACTTATTATATTTTTTTATCTTATCTAAAATCATGGAAGGAAATTCACTAATGCTCTCCCCAAAATTAGAGTGATTTGGGTGATCCCAAAATGACCATAAAGTCTTTCCACATTCTTTATTTCATATATCTTGGCTTGTGGATGAGAGTTCATTGCATCCCCATGTATTCTCTAGGGAAGTGTTGACCTAGGATTGCATCTCCTTGCATCACTTCAACCCCAATACATGGTAGGGCTATAAAAATTTAGGTTGACTTATTAGGATGCTTATTTGAATAGTTAAAAAAGTTCCACTAGTAAGAGATCGAATCAAAACTTATGTTTAACTTGGACATCGCACTACATTGAGAAATTGATGGATGCATTAGTTGTGAAAATGGTAATACATTTTCACAACAACCTAATTAACATGGATCCAAATGACATGTTGTGCCCTAGTACTAACCACATATATGAGACTACTTAGAATGTACAAAATTTGATAGTTTTAGATAACCCCACTTGTCATGGATATATTGTCAATGCAAAGTGATTAGACTAAATTTCCATGTCATCGCGCAAAATATTGATAGAATAGGGGGCCTAAAAACCTTACTTTTCATGTTCATTTTAAATTTTGTATTAACAACATAATTTCCTCTCAAGAGCAAGTATATGACAGAATTTGATAGTACGAAGCCACTTTGTCGATTTTTAGGATTAGGATGTTACACTTAGGTGTTTTTGTCATTTTTTCCTTTTTAATTTAATTTTATTGATTCAAAACTATTTATTTTTCATCCTGTGTAAAAAAATAAGTCATGTTTTCTGATGCAGAGCTTGCATAAGTTTCCTTCTATTGTCCTTGAACAAAGGATCACCCCTCTAGTTTAGGTTTATTGAACTACCTATCATACAAAAGAATTATATCATGGAATTGTTTAAAGAATAAAAAATCTTAATATTATTCATAAGAGTCTCAAATAAATCTCACTAACCTCTTAATACTTCTTTCTATTGGAAATATTATCATTGATTTTAAAGGTCTAGCATTATTGGTGATAAAGGCCCCATTGCATTTAATGTTGTTTGTAATAGATATATCTTGGCTAATGTGAGTTAGTATTTATTTAATATTAACAAATATATTTTTGGTTGCATATGAGACAAAAGAAGGGCCCATGGAGAAGTCAAAGAGCCATGGGGTAAAGACAAAAGAAGGATGGGATGCATTTTCCCATAAAGAGTCATCTTGGGGAATTCCAAGAGTCACCAAGTGAAGAAAAAAGAGGAAGGGCAAAATTTCTCATGAAGAGACACTTTGAGGAATACAAAAATTTACCAAGATAAGGACAAAAGTGGGAAGGACATGTTTGGTCATGAAGGGTCACCACATGACTTTTCAAAGGCAAGAATATGAAGGGGCATACAAGTTTGGCGCCATTTTCCATGAGGATTGAATGGTCACAAAGGGAGAAGGCCAAATGTCATTTGGAAAGCTATAAACAAAGGCTTGAGAAGCCATTTGTAATATTTTTGAGATAGAGGTTGATTTGATATTGTAATATCTAGCTTAGAAGAGCAATTGTGAGAGATGAATATGATTTGTATTTGTTATATCTAGCTTAGAAGAGCAAAGGTGAGAGAGATGAAAGAGATGTTGTAATGAACTATCATTTGTTGAGATAGAAACATTGAGAGATAGGTGTGTGGTATGCACAAAGGGGTTGGTGCTCCTATGATTTGGTGCTCACATATTATTTTTGGGTTGGTGCTCGGCAAAGGGGTTGGTGCTCCTGTGGGTTGGTGCTCACGAATAGTTACTAGGTTGGTGCTCGGCAAAGGGGTTAGTGCTCCTATGGGTTGGTGTTCACAAATTATTACTTGGTCAGTGCTCAACAAAGGGGTTGGTGCTCCTATAGGTTGGTGCTCATGAATTGTTGCTAAGTTGGTGCTCAGCAAAGGGGTTGGTGCTCATGAATAGTTTTTAGCTTGGTGCTCAGCAAAGGGGTTGGTGCTCCTATGGGTTGGTGATTAGCAAAGGGGTTGATGCTATTGGAATTTGTTGCTTGTGAATATTGTTTGCATTGGTGGTCATTCATATACTTGAGATTGTTCTCCATGGTTTTTCCCACATTGGGTTTCCATGTTATATTTGGTGTCTCTCTTTATCTTGTGTGGTGTTTAATATTTGAGTTTTATTTCATATCTTGAATGTTTGATTTAGTGGATTTTGGTTAAGGGAAAGTTTTATAAGATATATGATATAATGATTCACCCCCCTCTCAGTATATCCCATTCTTAACAATTGGTATCAGAGCGGGTTCCTTTTTGAAAAGTTTTACAGCTTGAAGGTAGATCAGGAGAGCATGATGGCTAGGTCATAGGAAGGATTTTCTACAAATAAGGCACCTATGTTTGATGGGATGAATTATGATTTTTGGAGCATAAGAATGAAGACTTATTTGATGGCCCTTGGATTCAACATATGGAAAGCAGTGGTGGAGGAATATGAAGAGCCATAAACATCTACAATTACTCTAGAAGAAAAGAAGGCAAGTGAATGTAATGCTAAAGCTTTAAATGTTATTTTTTGTGGTTTGTGTGAATCTACATTTGTTAAAGTTATGCAATTTAAATCTTCTCATGAGAATATTTACAAAGGTGATGGAAAGGTTCAGCAAGCTAAGCTTCAGACTTTTAGAAGACAGTTTGAAAGTTTGAAGATGGATGAAGAAGAAGATATAGCAAGTTATCTTTTGCGAGTTGATCAAATCATAAATCAAATTCAAGGTCTTGGAGAAAATTTTGATGAGTTAATAGTGGTGTAAAAGGTTTTGAGATCTCTACCAATGAGATATGATGCAAAGGTTCCAACAATTGAGGAGATGAATAATTTAGCCAAGTTAAAGATGGATTGGCTTCATGGCATTCTCACGGCATATGAGATGTGGATAGAACAAGATAAACCCTCAAAGAGAGAAGTGGCTTCAAGACATAAAAGAAAGAGAAAGCTAAGATTCAAGAATCAAGTGATAGTTCTAGTGATGATGAAGATGACAATGGAGCACTTTTCATTTGTAAGACAAAAAGAGGAACAGGTAAATATCAAGGAAAATTACCTTTTAAATGTTTTAATTATGGAAAGATTGGACATTTTTTAGCTAGATTCCTAAATAAGGGTAATGATGATGAAGAAGAAAAGCCTGCATACAAGAAGAATTTCAAAGGCAAATCTAAGAAGGGATTCAAGAAGAAGAGCCTATATTCTAAGGATCCTAGCTCAGTTAAAGATAGTGGAGTCAACGATTCAGAAGAAGAAGAGATTCTATTCATGGCCATACATGAAGATGATCAAGAAGAAGAGGAGGAAGCTAAAGTGAATATGGAAGGAGAACTCATGTGTGCCCTAGAAGAGTTAAAATCTATTGAGAAGAAGAATCAAAGATTAAAGTGCCAAATCAAGAAAAATGAAAAGGAGTCAAAGGAAATTATTTATGATCTAACATCACACTTGGAAGAAGCCAAGAAAAATGACGATGATCCAACAGCACAGTTGGAAATAGCAATTAAAGAATGTGAAAGGTATGTTATTGAAATTACCTCTTTAAAAGAAGATATTGAGAAACCAGTCAATGATAAAGTAGTTAGTGATTCAAAATTTGAGGATAGAACTAACATGCTGAATAAGATATTGAAAAGTCAAAAAGAAAATTTAGATAAGACAGGGATCGGATTTGAAAAGAAAAAGAGATATGCTGAAGCTCTTACAAAAAAGGAAACAAGGGGAGAAGTGAAGAATATAGAGGACATTTCAAATAAATAAGGTTGGAGGGAACAAAGCTACAAAAGGCAATCAGGTTAGAGATATAGAAACAGGTCTTATTTTTATGGCTATTGTTTTTATTGTAATGGATATGGTCACAAGAAATTAGAATGTAGAAAAAAAGCTAACAATTTTAGAAATAAGGAGAAGGAAAGTCAAGTAGAGTCAAGCAAAAGCCACAACTCTTTTGCTCCTCTATCAAGCTTTGATGAAGAGACCATAGTATGCTACAAGTGAAGCAACTCCAGACACATAGCTCAATATTGTAGAAGCATGTTTGAGTCAGTCAAGAAGGATTAGAGTTTCAAAGCTCCATTCATCAAGAAGAAGGTTCAGACATGTTCATGGTAGAAGAAAAAAACCTGAAGATTCTATGATGGTTCAAACAGCCCTGCATGTAAGAGGTAAAGATCAAATATGGTTAATTGATAGCAGATGTTCAAGGAATATGACAGCAGATAAAATTAATTTCATATCTCTAAAGAAGATCAATGGTGGCACAGTGAGATTCAGAGATAAAACCACTGCCAAGATAGCCAGAAAAGGTACTTTTGAGTTTGGATTATGGTAGAACCAAGACTAAGAATGTTTTGTATGTAAAAGGTATTAAGCATAATCTATTGAGTGTTAGTCAAATATGTGATCAAGGATACACATTAAAGTTTCATGCTAAAGGTTGTGAGATTAGAAGAAAAGATTCAAATGAGTTGATTGCAGACGCTCAAAGGACAAGGAACAATGTATATGTATTGTCAGATATCTTCTCAAAGGCATGATCCAAGGATACATTTAAAGATCTATGAGAGGAGTTGGGAGTAATATATATTACTTCCTACCATTGATGTTTGGCATCAGTTGAGGGGGAGCTAAGTGATAGTTCCAGGTAGGCCATTTGCCATTGATGTCAAAGGGGGAGAATAACAACTACAAGAAATAGATATAGGTTACTACAGTAAGGGGGAGTTACTGTATGGTTTCAGATGATAGGATGTGCAAGTGATAGGATATGGTAATTTCAAGATTGAGGTTGCCATCAATGACAAAGGGGGAGATTATTGGAAATATTGTCATTGATGTCAAAGGTCTAGCATTATTGGTGATAAAGGCCCCATTGCATTTAATGTTGTTTGTAATAGATATATCTTAGCTAATGTGAGTTAATATTTGTTTAATATTAACAAATATATTTTTGGTTGCATATGAGACAAAAGAAGGGCCCATGGAGAAGTCAAAGAGCCATGGGGTAAAGACAAAAGAAGGATGGGATGCATTTTTCCATGTAAAGTCATCTTAGGGAATTCCAAGAGTCACCAAGTGAAGACAAAAGAGGAAGCGTGCAATTTCTCATGAAGGGACACTTTGAGGAATACGAAAAGTCACCAAGATAAGGACAAAAGTGGGAAGGACATTTTTGGTCATGAAGGGTCACCACATGACTTTTCAAAGGCAAGAATATCAAGGGTCATACAAGTTTGGCACCATTTTCCATGAGGATTGAAGGGTCACACAGGGGGAAGGCCAAAGGTCATTTGGAAAGCTATAAATAAAGGCTTGAGAAGCCACTTTTAATATGTATGAGATAGAGGTTGATTTGATATTGTAATATCTAGCTTAGAAGAGCAATTGTGAGAGATGAATATGATTTATATTTGTTATATCTATCTTAGAAGAGCAAAGGTGAGAGAGAGGAAAGAGATGTTGTAATGAACTATCATTTGTTGATATAGCAACATTGAGAGATAGGTGTGTGGTATACACAAAGGGGTGGGTGCTCATGTGGGTTGGTGCTCACAAATTGTTGTTGGGTTGGTGCTCGACAAAGGGGTTGGTGCTCTTATGGGTTAGTGCTCATGAATAGTTGCTAGGTTGGTACTTGACAAAGGGGTTGGTGCTCCTATGGGTTGGTGCTCATGAATTGTTGTTGGGTTGGTGCTCGGAAAAGGGGTTGGTGCTCATTAATTTTTATTGGGTTGGTGCTTGGAAAAGGGGTTGGTGCTCAAGAATACTTGTTTGGTTGGTGCTCAACAAAGGGGTTGGTGCTCCTATGGGTTGGTGCTCATGAATAGTTCTTGGGTTAGTGCTTAGCAAAGCGGTTGGTGCTCCTACAAGTTGGTGCTTGTGAATATTATTTAGGTTGGTGCTCATTCATATACTTGAGATTGTTCTCTTTGGTTTTTCCCACATTGGGTTTCCACGTTATATCTGGTGTCTCTCTCTATCTTGTGTGATGTTTATTGTTTGAGTTTTATTGCATATCTTGAATGTTTGATTAAGTGGATTTTGGTTAAGGGAAAGTTTTATAAGATATATGATATACTGATTCACCCCCCTCTTAGTATAAGACATTTTCACAACAAGCCAATTAACATGGATCCAAATGACATGTTGTGCCCTAGTACTAACCACATATATGAGACTATTTAGAATGTACAAAATTTGATAGTTTTAGATGACCCCACTTGTCATGGATATACTGTCAATGCAAAGTGATTAGACTAAATTTCCATGTCATCACACAAAATATTTATA
This sequence comes from Torreya grandis, assembly GCA_037957365.1. Classification (NCBI taxonomy): domain Eukaryota; kingdom Viridiplantae; phylum Streptophyta; class Pinopsida; order Cupressales; family Taxaceae; genus Torreya; species Torreya grandis. The sequence continues at coordinate 494,136 of JARHVA010007263.1, read as the reverse complement.
GAAGAGGGGGCTTAAAAACCCTACTTTTCATGTTCATTTTAAATTTTGTATTAACATGATAATTTCCTCTCAAAGGAAAGTATATGATAGAATTTGATAGTATAAAGCCACCTTGTTAGTATTTAGGATTAGGATGTTACACTTAGGTGTTTTTGTCATTTTTTCCTTTTTAATTACATTTTATTGATTCAAAAATATTTATTTTTCATTCTGTGTACAAAAATAAGTCACGTTTTCTGATGCAGAGCTTGCATAAGTTTCCTTCTTTTGTCCTTGAAAAAGGATCACTCCTCTAATTTAGGTTTATGAAACTACCTATCATACAAAATAATTGTATCATGGAATAGTTTAGAGAATCAAAAATCTTAATATTATTCATAAGAGTCTCAAATAAATCTCACTAACCTCTTAATACTTCTTTCAACACCTTTCCTTACACTCATGTAACTTTGCCCACTCCACTAGCTTTCCTTGTATCCCTTTTGTACCTGTAAATAGGTTTGTATGCAAAAGTAATAATAGTTATGAATTTACATTAATATATTCAGCTTTTTCCTATTATAACACACCTATGTGTAAAAATTTCATGAGGTAACTCACTCCCTAGGTCCACTTTCTCTCCTGTAGCCTTCCAAATTAGGCTTCTTTTAACCCTTTCTCAGCTCCACTTGATAGAAGTGCATAATCCATGGTCCGTACAAGTCTGAAAGTGACTTAATCTCTTAGGGCATTGAAAAAATATAATATTACAATTTTTTTTCATTTTTCAATGGTTACATTTTTCACAATGGATAAAACCCTAGTTGTTAGGGTTTAGGGTGATTGTGTAGGTTGATGCTATAAAAAATGCATATATTGATCCAAAAACTAATTAAAACCAAACTAAAGGTTGGACAAGTTCTTTATTATCCTCCTTCAACTTTTTCCTTCAATGTCCATGATCTTATAACATTTAAATCAAACACAAACAAGGAATCTCAGTCGTTCTTGATTGTGTTTTATCAACAGGAATAGGGTATACATAGGGTTTTGTTGTTTCACCTTAAAAAACTTATTTATAACCTATAGTATGTTTATTTACATGTGTTAAGACTATTACAATCCTTTCTTTATCACTTTGGAATCTAAAACAAGATCCAATGTTTAGAACACAGTACACCAACCTAGGGTTTATGGCTTATATGCCAATAATTGAGAAAGAACACTGAGCATACTAAAAATCAACACTTTTTAGGCCTATTTTATGTCACAAAAATTTATCTCTACTCTTCATACGCATTCCATATCTATGTCCTCCATATAAATCAATGAGGAAAAGATCATATAAACACTTGAACAGATTGTTTGCTTTCATTCACTATTTAACAGACCTATCTAACATCTCAAGGTAACTTACAATTCAACTCATGTTACTAATTCAAATTAGAGATTATAGTTGGTAAAAAATAATATCAATAAACAAATAATCAAAACCACTCACCACATTTAGTAAGCAAACACACAAATACTCTATTTCAGCCATGAATGTCAATGCACATAGAATTTCAACATCACAATCCTTTTTACATCAAGTTTCTCTATTTTTATCTCCATTTTTTATCACATTTAAATGTAATTTCCTATAATAATGCCAAAAATTGCTCTACCAACTCCTACAAGGAAGCATAGCTAAATCTTCAATCATTCCCACATAGAGGTTATTGAACTACATTGCATTTTTTTATGTTTTACCAATATAACTAATGTATGGCCATGACTAAAGACTAAATAACAAATTAAGGACATTTAGATAGTATTAATACCTCTTATACCTATTAATACACCTTTAAAACTTCATAAAATGCATGGAAATCCTTCAACAAGGTTTGAAAATTCAAAATTTTCAAATAGAGGCATTTTGGAGGGAAACCCATAATTCAAATTTTATGTAACTTTTGACATCCTAGATCAGACCTAAGACAAATTCATGACATATTACATGTATGAAGTACTTACAAGACTAATAAAATACAAAATTGAGTATATCTTGGGATTCATATAGGATGTCCCTATATCATTTGCACATCACTCTTTTTTTAAGAGGGGTTATGCCATCTATTTGACACCAAACTATGCCTTAGTTATTTGTCAAAAAATTTATGTATGTGTCACTTGTTTGAAAGGGGTGTCATTACGCTACCCATTTCATTCCAAGTCTTTTGCCTTATATTTCTTTAAACAAACCATTTGTCATACTTTTTTATCAGGATAGCATCATTACAATGCTCACATTATTTAAAAGACTTTTTTCCTTATATCCAATTATAATTTCAAAATCACGTGTGCCTTCTTGGTCTATGTTGAGTATTTTTATGCCATCAATTTTGGTTTATCTTGTTATATATTTAATCAATAATCCTTCTAAAATCAATTTTAAAATTGGTCTTGATAAGTTTAGATTCAAACATTGGTTAGTTTCTGCCTATGCCTTGCCTAATTTTGGGTTAGACATTTATCTATCACTTTTTGGGTTGTGCAACCTAGAATAATTTCTTTCTCAATTTAAAGCCTATTTTTATACCTAAATTTTGGGAAGTGGTATATCTTATATGTGCCTAAATTACAATGTATTTTTCTAAAGGTCAAGCTTATGTTTGAATTCAAATGCCTAGATTGAGTCAAAGTGTTTCAAATTTGTTAGATTAATATCTTGCCTTTTGGACCTAGTTTGTTCCATGTCTAGATTTTGTAACTTATTTCTAAAATAACTATCAATTCCCATTTTTTTTAGACCTAGTGTGTTTTAATCTCTAGATTGTTTGTCATGTTCCCAAAAGACTTAGCATTTTACCTTTTTTTCCTAGACCTATCATGTTCAGAGTCTAACTCTTGTGCCATGTTTCAAAGAGTCCTAGCATCTTACCTCTTTGTTTTAAATGTAGTTGTTTTGATCCTAGCTTTGTGCCTTGTTTTCAAATGCATATCAATAATTTTTGTCTTTAGACCTAGATTAGAATTATTTGAAACCCTTGTTACCAAGTTTGGAATTTAGGTTTTATCCATTCACTTGACCATTTGTGTAAGATATTTGACCTTAGACCAAGTTAGACCAAGTTTATCATTATCTATTTTTGGAGAGATGGCTCCGTTTTAGACTAAGTTAGACTAAGTTCAGACCATTTGTCTTTTAGACCTTATTTTTAAGATTTTATATAACTCTATACCTATCTTCATAGAATGTTAGTTGTCAATTTGGATATCTCATGTTATACTTGTAGTGGAGCCATGTACAATCTAGGCTACATAATGTGGTCATGAATGATAACTTTATTCAAAACCCCTAAAATGATGATGTGGTTGTGAGATGTATCCTTATCCTCCTTTCACTACTAAACCTATGGAACAAAGTCATGATCTTTTAGCCAATTATTTGGTTAACACATATCCCTATTTAGAACAAGATCAAGATCAAACCACATAATATCTTACTAGAGTACCATCGATTGTAGAAAAAGTTCAATAAAAATTGTATTAAATTATTATTTATTTGATGTGTTATCCTTATTTATTTGATTTAAAATAAGGATGATGTTTTAGTCAAAGCCACATAGGTAGGGGCCAAGTTTTTAACAGACTTCCACCATGATAATTTACCTAGTCTAGTAAGAATGCTTCTAAACATGCCATATACCCAAACCATTGATCATGCCTCTACTATCCATCTTTAAGTGCTCGTGTTGATGTCATATAAAAACCCAAATATGATTATAAAAGTAAATGACCTCATAGAGGACCAATTTATAAAACTACAATAAAAATATCAAACCTATTTGAATCTGCCGTATAATTTTAATACCATGACTATGTCAAATGCTACACTCATAGAGTTAGATCATTCAAGATGAGTATTAATTGAGTTGAAAGTTCAAGGTAGTTTGGGTATAGATCCATTTACATAAAGCAATTTAGTCAATGACATGTATAATGTCCCATCTATTGAAGAGGTGACTATAACTTTTATGTAGAACAATATGACAAACATCATGGATAACACACAAGTATCATCCAATCTAGGCCAAAGTGGTTTAAATATAACAATAAATAGTTCCAAAAAAAAAGTGCCTTTAGTTAATACCATGAGTGGTTCACAACATTAGGGGGTAGGAACTCATACATCACAACCATATAAGGCTAATTTTAATCCTCAACCAATTACTTTATCAAGCATGCAACCACAAGGATTAGGTAATCAAGCACTAACAAGTGATTTGAATAAATAACTTTTATAGTCTAATATAATAACACAACAAAGGTAGAACACTATGAGACCTCGATAGGGATAACAAAAGTTCCACCTCAATAGGTAATGGAAAATGTATCTCAATAGTCATATACCAATATACCTTTAAAATCATAAACATTTTCTAATCAATAACATGTGTGTATTTGTCAAAGATAAATTTGAAACATTTAACAAGCATCTAGTTCATAATATATGTTCATGCAAAAAATAGGTACCACTATCCAATAAATACTAATTACGCAACAATTCGCTTTTACTCAACATGTGCCATAAATACAAAGATAGGGCCTTGGTCCATAATAAGCTTCCCTTCTTTAGCCAAGTTTGACTAGTAGACAAAAAGTCTACTCAACCTCAATAGGCACAATACTTTACCTAAAACCATATTTTTCCATTCCAAATGCAATTCCCTCAAAGCCAAGGCTATATACTAAATCCAAACTAGAATATAACCCAATTATGTGTGTAATTTCAATAACCACATCCCAATCCTCAAATGCATATTCCTGGTTAATTCACTCATAAAAAAAATCCATAGAAAACCATACCTCCATTATATCTTGGTCAATGTCATGTACCTTTGACCACCCAACCACCACCTTAGCCAAATATACCATAAAATTTATTGGCCCAATAACTATAGTAAATGAAGGACGCAATTGCCACCATTCAAGCAAGGAAGAAGACCAATAAATTTAAGTTAGATGATGTCTATTCATACCCATTCAACATGGAGTATCATTAGATACTATTTCCTTTAGGTTATAAACCACCAAATTTTCATAAATACAAGTGTAAAGGAGACCCTAAGGCCATTTGACATAATTATTTATCACTTTTCAACCAATGGATTATAGTTACATTCAATTAATCCTTTTATTTGCCTAAAGTCTAGTAGAATATGATTTGGAGTGGTTATTTAAATTACGAAAGAATTATGTATCTAATTTTGGTGACCTCTAAGAAAAATTTGTGTAACATTTCTCCTATAATATTGAGCATGAGATTTCATTGGTAGATTTGACTCAAGACAAGTAGAAAGACATGGAGAGATTTACAAGTTATTTATAGAGATGAAGACTTATTTCTATTCACTTAAACCCACAACTTACCAAATAAATTATTAGTCGTTATGTTCACTAAAAATTACACAATAAGATATCCTATCATTTGGATATTCAATGTGTGCATAATTTCAAAGAGATCATCGATAAAGGTTTGAAAATTGAAAAAGGCCCTTATTAACAAAATATTATAAAGCTAAATTCATAAAACCAAAATCATAACTAAAACTAAGGTGCATGCCCAAGTCATAACCCTAACCAAATCCAATAATAAGTGTCAGCACCATCTTAGGCCAATAACTATGAGAAATCTAGGAAATAAAATAATAATAAGAATGTTTTTAGAAATGGAGTAACTGAGTCATGTCATGTCCAAATGATGGAAACACCATCTATCCATCCTAAGCCATACATGCATCTTACTCTACTAGGATCTTTAACAAATGCAACCTTCATAATAACTTTGACTTCCTTCACAAATAAAGCAAGCACCACCTTTGCAAATCCCTCCTCCAAGAAGAAAATCCACTCCTTGAGTCTTTAGTGATCTTGGTGAACCTATCAAAGTAGTGTTTTGTAATCTAGCCATGACTAATATGATTAGTTGGCTAATTCCAAATCACTATATTGAGGCTATTCTATATCTAGACTAGTACAAAGAGAATGAGTTCTGTGAATACCATTATGTTCATAGACATAATCTACAGCATTGTTTTCAAATAAAACACCTCATAAAAATATTCTATAAAATAGGGAGATTACATTGGGTAATAGAACATCTACATCCAATCAGAACCTAGGGATGTACCAAAACCATTTTCCATAGCATAAAAAACAATAATCAACAACAACAACAACTACTACTACAAAGGCCAAAACAAAAACAAAAATAGTATCAATAACCACAACAATAACAACATAAATATCATTAATAATAACAACAATTTCAATCAAATAGGAGGAACTAAGGCCAAAATGATTCCAATAACTAATAAACTTTGCATGTAATTTCACATGACTATACCAAAGTTGTAGGTTAAATTATGGAAGGTCACATTTCAACCATCGCCATTAACCCTAAACCAAGTTTTAACAGACTAGGACCATTTCCAAATAATTCCATTCAATCCATGTATGCTAATAATCCTTCCTTGACTTGGGACCACAACCAAACACAAAAACAACTAAAGATTACTATTTTAGGACCTTAAACTGATAACTCATCATTTACTTGTAACCATAACTAATTGCACCAATAATAGGGACTTATCCTCTCTAACCCATCTCCATCATCATCAAGTTACAATGGTCCTATATCCAATCCTAATTGTGCAATCACAACTTGACAGTTTAAGATTACCATTTTAGTCCCACAACCTCCTACCAATAAATGAATCTAACCTACTATCCTATAGAGGAGTAGGCCATATATCATACTTAAGTAAAATCCATATGACATTGTGGAATAACTCTAAAATACACTCACACAAATTTTTGTTTTAGATTTATTGTGTACATCTACTATCCATAAGAATATCCTAATGGAATTCCTAGGCTAATACCAAGTTCCCAATGACATAAAATTAGAAAAACTCCAAGATTTAATTGAACATCTAGCCCTAGGCCAATATTTAACATTTGACCAAAGTAATATGTCATCCCTTCACCCTCTTGATAATAATCCCCTATACATATAAGTTGTAATCACATGACAAAGTTAAATGTGTCCTTATAGATAATAGATCAGGCCTAAATATTATGTTTCTAAAGCTCATTAGGCATCTCAGATATACAATAGTTGATCTATATCCAAAAATAATTACTATCAAATCCCATGATAATGAATAAAAGGAATCATTAGGCACCATAAGCTTTCTAGTTATCATTTGGCCTTTGAACCACAATACACTTTCCCATGTCTTAAACCTTGATTTAACTTGCAATTTCCTTTTGGGTGGACCTTGGATACATGAGATCTTGATTTCAATCAATGCACTAGTGCCTCAAGTTGTCACACTTAGCCATGGAGGTCACTATCAATGGATATTTTCATATGGTTTAATTCCCAAAAAAGATAAAGATAAAAAATACTTGTTGAGTTGCCAAATACCAATTATATAGATCTAAATAGTCTTGACTCTTGTTCACATATACCTCCTCTTGAAATGTCTAATAATTTTACAATTTTGACTAATGGAACATGAGAGTATTTGAATCATGATACATTTCACATTTCCAAGTTTCCATAGAAACCCAAGTCTTATAGAAGACCTAAATATAAGCCACCTTACATGGAATGGCAAATAAAAGGAAAAGGCAAGATTCACAGTCCATTTTTTATTATTTTCACATCATCCATTGGCTAAGAAGAGAACCCACTTTCCAATGATGAATCCTGGTTGTATAATAACAAATTGGTTGATTCCTAAAAAATGCAAAATATCCCATTAATAACAAGATCATGGAGAACCAAGCTTATGAAGGAAGAGGCCTTGGGTTGAATCAACATGGTACTGTTCATCCAATTTCTACAACTTGATACAAAGGAAATTATGCTATTATATTTAAACCATGTGGGGATAACCCTACCTATTTTATTCATGTTCCAATGCCAATGACTAAAGATGATGATGCCAATAACAAAGTAGAGTTTGCTCATAGCATTTATGAAGACCTTAATAATACAACCTTGTTTGACCTACATATTATTTATACCATTACCCTAGTAATTTGGCACAACTAGCTTCTTCTTTATCACCCTCAACCTATAGCTTGGGACCAATAAGAATAAATAGTTTTTATATATGGGTTTGAAAATTATGAGGCCCTTTGTGATTTTCTAGGCTTAAGAGACAATGTTCCATTAAGATACCATAAACAAGGGTCCTCTATCAAATTGGACCTTGTATCCTATTTTGGAGAATGGGTGAACATCTTTAGCCAAAAAAAAAGAATCATTGAGGTTGAAAAGTGAAAACCTCTTTGAGGCACTTTTAGACAAGGGTAAAGGTGAAGAGAAAGGCTAGACTTCTAGTAAAAACAAGTTTCAAGCATCATTAAATGGGGGTGTTCACATTTCCTCAAATGAAGCTTAGGAGACCACTAATGATGAACTTACTTTTGAGTCTAAATTTAATTATATAGAACAACATGCCTCTTATCAAATTTCCCAAGCATTTCTAATAGTATTTGTAACATGGCCATCATTTCCACTTGGAGATTTAGATTCATATTTTTAGGATAAATTGAAGAATCAATCCAACTAGAGGACTTTACCATTACAGGCCAATTGACATCATTTTTAACCATTCTATAAGATGGGTTGACTCTCCTGGTATAATATACTATAAAAGTCAACATCTAGACTCTAGATGACCCAAAATGGATCAAATTAGGCATGTCTCTCATTGAGGAGGAATGTGAAATATTTAAAGTCCTTTTAATGGAATTTATTGACATCTTTTCTTGGGCCTATTTAGACACGCTAGGTTTAGACCCCACCTTGATTGTACATCACCTTTTTATACATCTTGATGCCAAACCTGTGAAATATAAATTACACAAGATGCATCCTCATATATTATACTAGTAAAGAAAGATTTGGAAAAACTCTTAGAAGTGAGATGCATCTAATCGATTGACTATTCAGAGTGGATCTAAAATGTTATGCTTATTTGTAAGAAACTAGAAGGAATCAAAATTTGTACTTATTTTAGAGATATAAACAAGGCCTACCCCAAGGTTGAATTTCCTCTATCAAATATCAACATGATAGTTGACTCCATAATGGGGTATTAAATTCTTTCACTTATGGATGAATTTTCATGGTACAAGCAGATCAGGATTGGACCAGAAGACAATATTCACCACTCCTTAGGGAAATTTATATTATCATGTTATGTCATATAACCTTAATAATGTTGGGGCCACATACCAAAGATCCATGACCATCATATTTCATGATATGATGTATGACATTATTGAATACTATGTTGATGACATATTATGTAAATAAAAGACTTATGTCAATCATCTAATTTCATTACAAATTATATTTGAAAAGTTTCATGAATACAAGTTTAGACTTAATCCAAAAAAGTGAATCTTTGGTGACACGTATGGAAAATTGTTAGGATTCATCATCTCTCATCAAGGCATTAAATTTGATCTTGTAAAAGTAAAATCCTTTATGAAGATGCCACCACCTTCTAATTTTAAGTAGTTATGTAGTTTACATAGCAAGATTCAATCTATCAATTGTTTTATTTCATAGTTGGCCAAAAAACGTCATCCTTTCACTCATTTAATAAATAAATGTGTTACATTTCTTGGGGATGAAGAATGTCAGATATCCTTTCATTGCTTAAGGGACTATCTTTCCAATCCACCTATTTTATTACTACCAATGTTAGGAAAGCCATTTCTATTGTACCTATTAGCCATAGACAAAACCTTGGGACACTTCTAGCTTAACATGATGAAAATGGAAAAGAACATGACGTGTAATATCTAAGACATACATTGGTCACATATGAACATAACTATACGCTAATAGAAAAATCTTATTTAGCTATGGTCTTTACAGCCCAAAAGTTTCAACATTACATGCTTAACAACAAGACCCTAGTTTTTTCCAAAGTAGATCCACTTAAGTATCTATTATCCAAGACATCTTTACAAGGCTGCATGGCTAAATGGATCATGATTTTGAGTGAGTTTGAGATCAACTATGTCAATTAGAAAGCCAAAAAGGGACAAGTATTTGTAGATCAACTTGATAAAGATACCCTTATAGATAATGAACCACTCACTTTTCTATTCCTAGATCAGTCCATCATGACCATCATAGAAACACCCCGTAAGGAGCAGTACTAGAAGATGTATTTTGATGATCATTCACATCACATGGATCGAGGGCAAGCCTATTATTTATTACACCATAGGGGGAAATTATCCATAAATCATTATGTATCATCTTTCCTTATAATAATAATATGATTGAATATGAATAACTTGTTGGGGTTCATTAGACAATATAATGAAATATTTAGCATCTCAAAGTTTGTGATGATTTTTAGTTAATCATCAATCAGGGTATGAACCACTTTCAGACCAAAGATTCTAAGCTAGTTACATATAAGGCCATGGTCAATATTCTCAAATAGTAGATATCAAATGTATAGCTAAAACACATACTAAAGGCTAATAAAAAGCTAGTGAATTTTATGAACACCATTGGTTCTTTGATCTACCACAGTGATAAGGTAAAAGCATATCAATTCCTTGTTGAAAATCTTTTAGCTTCTTCTCATGAACCTTCAACCATCATAGTGACTTTTTATATTATTTGTTCTAAATCTATAGGGTATTCAAACCTCTTTAATTACCTTCAAGACCATATCATGTCACAAGACCTATCATATAAACAAAAAAGGGCTTTACCTACCAAGCCTCATGTTATACCTACTTGGACTAACCATAAATTGCCATACCTTTGACAGAAATATTCTTCATTATTTAAAGTAGGTAGAAGAAACATTAGTGTTATGTTAAGTTATTAAAAACATATGTGGAACCAACACCAATAGGGCCATCCTAGCCAAAAAGTTCCTGCGTACTAGTTATTATTGGCTAACTATGGAAGCAGATGTAACTGCTTATGTTAAAAGGTGTGATAAGTGTCAAAGGCATACCAATCTGATTCATGACTTAGCCAAAACACTCAAACCAATTCTCACATCATTGTCATCTATAACATGAGGACTTGATCTCATTGGGAAGATTAACACTAACTCATCTAAAGGCTATAAACACATTCTTATCACTACTGAATATTTCACTAAGTGGGTTGAAGCTATACCCCTCACTTATGTGACTAGAAAATATAGGATCATCTAATCTATTGCTATGGTATCCTATCTAACATTATGTCAGATAATAGATGATCATTTAAAAATAAGGATGTCAAAGCACTTTATGTCAAGTACAATATCACCCAACATTTTTTACTACATATTACCCACAAGATAATGGTCAGCTAGAGGCATCCAATAAATCCATTGTCAACATCCTTAAAAATATTTTCAATGGTGTTAGACATGATTGGTACCTCCAAATATTTCATACCCTTTGGTCATACTGCACTAATCACTATGCTCCAATAGGAGCCACACCATAATCCCTAGTCTATGGAACTAAGGCCATTCTTTCCATCAAGTTTAAGTTACCTTCCCTAAATATCTCACTAAAATACATCTTAGATGATGAACATTAAAAAGTTGCTCACTTGAAATATCTAGAGTTACTTGATGAAAAATTCATGGCCATTGTCAATAGAAATAAAACATACCATAATAGATTTTATGGCTGCTATAATTGGTAGGTCAAACATAGAGAGTTTGATTTTGGTGATCTTGTGCTCAAAGAAAACTAAAATAACACCATGATTGAGAAGAATAAGAAGGGCAAGTTTAAACCAAATTAGATAGGATAATATATCATTATTGTAAATTGTAGATATGGAGCATAAAATATCGCTACAATAGATGGAGATGAACTTGATGAGTTGATGAACATCATACACCTTAAGCATTATTTCACTTGAAAGACATGATGTATTATCTATGAGGCACATTTATGTTGTATCATATGATCGTCTTATTTGTGTCATACCATATATCATTCAACCATGACTTTAATATTGATTGATGTTTTTTTTACCATCCCTACCCACCCCTTTAACCTTGGTTACATTCTATTTGTTCCTTGGGCACCTTCCTCAAGGGTATTTCAATCCAGTTTCAATAGTTGATTTAGTATTCTAGATAGAGGTAGTATCTTGGACTAGTATAATAGTGGTTTGTTAGATGCATCCTTCATTTCTTATTTCATTCATTGTAAATGTTATTGATTATAACTACCTTTAGGAAAATTAATGTCCCATTTGGTACTATTGATTACAATCACCTTTGGGAAAATTAGGATCCTTGAATTATGTTTTAATTTCATAATTATAACTACCTATGGGCACATTAAGAGTAACACCTTTACCATGCATTGTCATATTACCTTGCCATTCTTATTAGTATATTGTGAAATTTTCATATTTCATGAACTTATTTGTACCTAGTCAAAATCCTCTACTATAAGGTGGAACTGCATTGACTTGAGGTCCTAATGGGACTATATAGGTAGTGCTCAATTTGATCACACTTTACCACACTCATGTTATTTTATGAGAATTTTAAAGGTTGAATGTTCTCATTTTTTTATGATTTGGACTATTTAGTATCTCATCATTCTCAATTGAGTTGAGATGCACTGATAATTATGAAAACATTTGAAAAGATACAACACATAATCATGAAAATTGTCTTAGAATCTTTATGTGATATATAAAATAGTCAAAATATTTAGAAAGGGGCATATTCTTTGTTAAATTTCTTTCTATAACACATTGGTATTTTTTTTCTCATTTATGGGAGAACTACATTGGCCAAAGAACCACACATACAATGTAGGCAACACTTAGATACATGGGGTACCTTAGGTTAGCTCAATTTCACCTTTTTTTCTTTCTCGACCAATTCTTTGCCTTAAGAATCCTAGGACCCCTAACTATTTCATGAGTAACCACTTATACTTTAGTTTCCCCATCCTTATTGGCCTTATCCTTACACTCAATTTTTTTTATTTTTTATTATGCACATTATGTATTCATCTTTGATACATTAATGATCACTAGGCTTCATCTTATGGAATCATAATATTCTGAGACCATTCCCATATTAATATACACATAAATCACATTTCTTTATCATCAATTTTATTATATACTATATCCTAGGAGAACTACATTTTACCTGAAATTCATGTTGGACCTTTCATTTATGGAACTATGTAGGACACATCCACTTGCCTAGTGTATCTAGAGTTAGCTCAGCTACCCCTTCCTTTTCTTTTATTCCCCATTCTTTTCTTGTTTGTTTTATTGTCTCTTATTACCTAGGGGAAATGTTTGTCATCTTGTGTGTCTTTATTTCCCTATAGCCTAGGGGCAACCTTGTGCCAATTTTTCTTTCCTTGTTTTCACTAACATTGTGGTTAACCATTGTTTCTATATTGTTTTATTTTATTTTCATTATTTTGTTCACTTTTTATTTTTTGGTGTTTTGTTATGTTTTTAGTTTATTAGTTCTTTTATTTATTTATTTTCCTATTTATTCAATTTCATTGTTGAGCCTTGACTTAGTATCTTTACATTCATTGGGTGATTCCTTGTGCATTATACTTAAACCCATCCATATTCATATGTCAACATTATCATCATGTTTTTTATAATTAATTCATTGTTTTAACTTGTTTATTAAATCAAATGTCAATAATTATGCATATTCCATCTAATTTATCTGGTATTGTATATCATGTTTCATACCACCATTTACTATATCAAAAATCAGTTTGGGGGATTTTATAGGTAATGATGCCATGATACTTCTCCTTGGTCACCTAAAAACTTCTTGATCTATCCAAATATTATCAAAATATAGAGTAATTAAATCATGAAAGAATTTTAATCCTATCTAGTTAGGATGTACATATTCATACTAGTAGATTGCCTAAATTCATGTTTCTCCTCTATACTAGCTTGCTCATACTTTTTGAGTACAAATTTAGTTTATAAGCTCCCTTTTCTAGCTTGTCATATTGTTCCAAATCGTATTGCCAATGATTATAACTTTCTTTGGGCAAATCATTCTATTTCGACCTATATGGATGTTAATGATTATAATCTCCTTTGTGTAAATCATTATCTATATCTACCCAACTAGGGCATGTTTTCATTATGCTAATTATTATAACCACCTTTAGGCAAATCATTATCTGTATCCACCCAACTGGGGTGTGTTTCCATTTTACCAATGATTATAATTGCCTTTGGGTAAATCATCTTTTTTATCTTCCCAAGTGGGGAACCTCACGATGCCACTGATTATAATTACCTTTAGGTAAATGAGTCTTTTCCACCTACCTTAACCTTTTGGTCCCATCATTTCTTTCTTTCGAAGGACCAATTACCAACCTTCTTCGCTGATCACTCCTTCGAGGGGGCATCTAGGGATCATCCATTGCCTATTGGGGTATTAGGCATATAGGACTTTTTCATTCTTTGAGAAAATGTTACTATGATTGTATCTTGAAACACATTCCCAAATAAGGGAAAATTGTAGATACCCTATTTTGACCATAATGACTTCCAACTGGAATTCATATTGATTTCTACCAAATATTGCAATTTAAGCCTAAGAATCATTGAATGTCCTAGTTTCATCTATGTACCATTTATTAGCACTCAAATTAATCTTGAGGCATCCCTATTTGGGGTATTATCTCATAAAAAATAATAACATCTCATAGATTCATCTCTATTCACTTTATGACTTGATAACTGGTAGTTTGACCTATGGACCAATTAAGCGAAGAACTTGAACAATTCTTAAAATAGCTAAAATGCTAATAAAAATGAGTAAACTAATTAAACCAAATTAAATGCTTAATTAAACTATCCATTTAAAATTAATGAATATCTAAAAATAGAAATAAAAAATTCAAAATATCAAGCCTTTTGATCATTGCTTTTATGAGTTATCAAGCTCTCACAAACATCTCAAAATATCTAATTTCAGAGCCATGCCTAGTAATTGAAAATCATAATTACATGACACATTTTTAACTCAATTAGAGTTAGCCTCAACTTACCTAGGGTTAGTTTGAGCCCATTCCATGTTTAAAATAAAATTTAACTCACCTTGGGTGAGAGTTAACTTTAGAGGCTATAAATACAAGGCCTTATCTATTAATAAAGAAGATGTCAAAAGCCAAATTTATGATGCTCATTTTCTAAGAGACAATCTCTTTTGGTGTAAATTTTTTATTTTTAAATAGATACAAGAAGCTCTTATAATAGTGTTACCATTCTAAGTTCAAAATCCAAGCTAAGCCAACCATCCAAGCCAAGGTGCCAAGGAGAGGTGGAGAAAATGGAGCTTCATTGACAAAGATTCATTGATGCACAAATTAGAGAAAGCAACTTAAACAAGACTTTTTGGAGATACAAATAATGTAAAAGGATGATTTCTTTTATTTTTTAGTTATGTTTTCATTGTAAGTTTGTTATCTATGCTCTCCCTAGTGTCTAGGCTAGAGGTGTTAGTGTTTGCTATGTTTATTTTGAGTTTGTTTTCTTGACTAACACTATACTAATCTCCCTCCTAACGAAATCCTATGTTCACAACATATATTATGCCTCTTGTTAGATGCTTAATAAGTACCAAATAAACTTATTGAACAAAATTTCTATATATTTAATTTGGTCTAATGACAAAGGTAACAATAAATTCCATGATTTAGCATGAAAATTTTGTTTTAGGCCTAACTGTATTGGGGGGATGGGGATTGGTATAAAATATCTCAGAATTCAAGGAAGCACTTTGGATATGAAATGGATCATTTGATCTTTTGTTAGTAATGAACCATGAAAATTCCTCATTAGACATAATATTTTGAGAGGATTACATAAAGGCAAGCCTAGGTGTATTGACTTACATATGTTAGATCTCCTTCTCAGCCCTTTTTCAATAAAAGTTGCTAGTTATCCTATTTTTTGGTCAATTTGGAAATCTTGGTATTAGGTCAGTCATTTGGTCACAACAAAACATGTCTTTAGTTGGTTTGGATCCTAATACCAGGGGTACGAATCAATATGGTAGAACCTCTCCCTCAATGGTCTCCCCCTTAATCTTACCAAGGGTTGATATTCCCTATAATTGTTCCAAAAATGTATGCAAAGTTTCAAGGATCTCTTCTCATTTGAAGGATGGGCCTCTTGGGATCTAATCAGATTCATATAACATATTCCTTTGTCTCAAAGGAACCTTCTTTATGGTTACTAAGGATTTTAAGGATGACAATTTAGTTTTAGTGATGGATATTGAGGATGTATTCTAAGAGAGTATCAAGTGGGTTAATGGTTGTCTCTTGTTTGAATTATCCAATAAATGGATATATAAAAAGTTTTCTTTTCCAAAGCCCACTACTTGTCTCTTAACCATATTTTGAAGGTGCCTGATACCCTTAGGAGTTCGTCCTTTAGATATAATGTCTTGTGGGCATATTTCTTGGAACCTAAGAAATATAGATTTCTATGGCCTAGTATTTTTAATAGACTTGTTATTAATGAGGTTATTTTTAAGCACTTTGAGGTCTTACCCTATTGTTTGGTATGTAGTGAATTTGAATATGTTTAACATATATTTTTTAATTATCCCTATGCTACTAAATTTTAGAATATTTTTTTATAGTGTTGGCCTAATTCTTTGGTCATGATATTTCTTGGTTGAATATTTATTTTTGGTATGTTTGTCATAAGATAAAAATGCATCCCTTCTTCCATAATTTCTACCTTTTTTTTCAATTGAAATTTTATGAATTATTTGGAGACAAAGGAATGAGGAGATGTTTCAATTTAAAGTTATATAACTTGTTGACTTCTCAATTTAATTCATCACTAACATTGTTTTTGTGCAAAAAATTCTTAGGTTTGAGATCCCTCAAGAGGTGATGGAGAAATTTTTGAGTACAAGTATGTTGAAAGTAACATCAGTTTATTTTTTAATCTCAGGAGGATTTCTATGATTGTCCCCTCACCTAGACTAGAACGTTTTCCACAGCATGGCTACATATTTTAATGTTGTTGAGTATGTATGGTAATGCATAAAGGATTCTTACTTTGATTAGGCTAAGGATATTATTCCTTATTGGGTTGGTTCTTTGGATTTTGATAAAAATAGTGTTCATAGTTAAATGAATGTGGTTTAAAATATGAGTACTGATAGTATCAACCTCACTCTATATTCTTAGGTAGCTATCGATGACCTGGACTCTTCTAGTATAGGCATCATGAGAATGAACCTTGAGCTTGATGCTATGAGAGATGATATTGGGGTTTAACTTACTTCTTATCCATAGCGAAATGAGGAACAATATATATAAACCTAAAAGATCATTTATAAATAAATAAATAAGTTTTATAGTAGGCTTGAGAAATTCGTTAAAGTTGGTGGTCAAAAGGGAGTGGATGATGTGCTTCAGTTTAATAAATAAAGTATAATTTCCCCTTTATTAGAAAAAGTTTCAAGGTATTTACTCCTTAATGTTGATATTCATTCTTATCCTCAGCTAGGACTTGTAGATTTTGTTTAACAAGGACCTGGTTGATTGGATAAATTTGATGTTAGTGAATGCTCTAAATGTTTTACCTCTAAGGGTATTGGATGACCATGCATAGTATTTTATTCTTAGTTATTTTTAAAGGGTGAACTATGGCCCATGAATCTTATGTTTTTTTCTCACACTTTTTCTTTTTGTTGTTACATCCTACATGAGTCATTATTTTATATTGACATATCATTAATGCTCTGATCATGTAATATTTTTTTGGTGGGACATTTGACTACCCTTGTGGCAGTAACCTACTTTGTACACCCTCGAGTTCTTGAATTTTGTTAATTATATTTCAATATTTTCTAATATTCTACAATGACATATATAATGTCTCAGTACATTAAAATATAAAGGGACATGTCTCTTAGATATGCCATTTTTACATATGTTATATCTCTATTTCTTATTATCATTTTTCTATTATATCTTCTCATGTATAGTACATTTAATAATATTTTATAACATAATATATAATGTATATATACATTTTAATATAAATGGTCATGTATCTTACATATTCCCACTCTTCATCTAGATATTTGTATCATGTTGTGAAGCATCATGTGATGTTAAACACAAATAGAGTTAGTACCATCTTTTTTTGTAGATATGTATCATTAGTAAAGATACTATGACATGTTTGGTGTTGTTGAGGTATATGAGAAAACCCATATCAACTTGATGAAGTACCCTTCTACCACCATTTTATTAAAACTTGATTTTTTTTCTTATCTTTAAGATGAAAATATGAAGAATCATATCAAATTGGGATACAACACCATTTTATAGCACCAAATATAAATATTCTAGCAAAAAACTAGCCAATTTTATATCATATCATTGTTTGATACACAAAATGGTATTATTAATGAGTTACATAAGTGACAATGAGGGATCCAACTAGTTAATTCCTTGTAGTTTATTTCTCATACCTTGAATTAAAGCTAATCCCCTCCAAATTCCCTTTAGTAATTATATGTAAAACAAAATATCCATCACAAAAAAAACATTTTATGCTTAGCTAACATTGCTTACTCAAAAAGGAAATCCTTCTACTTTCATATTAACATATTATAGAAGGTGTCTCAATGTTGGATAAGTTTGTCTTTTGCATTACCTCTGTACAATATCTTCATCATAAATGTAAGACTTTATAAAATTCTCTTAGATGATAATTCTGAAGTTAATTTCTCAAATTTGGGAATTTCCAAGTGCATTTATTCAGTCCAAAAACACACCTCTACATATGCTGTGGGAGTACTAGTTACATTAACCATGAATATGCAATAACATTAAGGTTTAATGAGAAATATGATGCTTATCATTATGAAATTATTCTTATGCAATTATTAAAGGCTAGTAAAATTGTGTACAATGGCCCAAATTTGATTTGATTGATTCTATTTACATAAAACAATAACATGATCATGTAAATTTTTGATTCAATGTTCCAACAACCTATAAGGATCTTCAGATTATAAAATAAATATTTTAGTTGGTCTTGATTTGCATCAATAAGTGAACCTTAGATTAACTAACCATTAATGAATTTTATAATTTCCTAGAAGTAATCAAGTTACTAATATCATAAAGAACTAACTAGTTCGAGTAATAACAATTATAAGAATTATTTAGATGAATATGTGGATAGGAATCATAGAGATGAATATTTTTTTTGTTATTCCCTAGATTCTATGGCTAGATGAATTATCCTATTGAGGGTCTTTTGGAATTAATCTCCCCTAAGATTCTCTTATTTTACTCATATATTTCTTTAATATTTAGGGAAGTTGGCTTTTAGGATCATTGCTAGCTTATACTTTTAATCTTACTAACACTTTAAAAGAAGTCCCCAACAATGGAACCAAAAATGATGGGTGTTACTATTACCCATTAATTTATTCGACTCCAATTTATATAGGTATTCACCAAATTCAATTTTTTAAGTGATTTTAATAATGTTCTTTTATGATTTAGTTAACAATTATTTGTTTGAGGGGGTTTTGGTGAAATGTTCTACTTTAAACCTTTAATCTAAAAAATGTGTAAAGAAAACACTCTTTCATAAATATCAATATGAAATAAAATTAATCATAGTTTATTATAAAATGAACATACTTAATTTTTAAATGAACATACTTACTATTAATAAAAAATCAATGTTGATAAAATAAAACACACTAAAATCTAAAATTACAAAAACACACTTAAAACTAAGATTGCAGAATTGAATTTACTTTATCTAAGAAGATGATTTTGAAATAAAGAGATAAAAACCACATCAAATGATAATATTCACACATTATCATTCAAACCCTTAAAGTTAAAAGTCTAAATAATATAGATATACTTAATTAAATTGATAGTGAACACTAACAGAAAGTAATGCATAAATAATAAACACATGTCCTGATTCCTTAGATGAGTGGGTCTTTTCTCACCTTTGGATTATGAATAAAAATAACTTAGTACTTCAATAATGTAATAAAATTCATTAATTCATGAAAATTATAATTACATATTCACAATATTATCTATTCACAAAACTTTTCTTGTATTGCTCTCAAATCTACACATCGAACAGACATGGGTCTACCTTTTATTCAACTATAAATCTAATAACTTCCTATATCTTGGTAACTAATAATTTTTTCCAACAAGATTGTATATGATAATATTGGTTTTGACTATGAACATAAAAGATAAGCATTAGAACAAATATCCACACACTTTGAGGAAATGCATGGGATTTGTAACTGCATATTTAAATAAATTATATTACCAAATATTTATTTTCCTTGATTTTTAATATATATACCTACCTCCCTTATTGCATTTATATGATCATTTTACTTTATTCCCATGCAATTTGATTAATATAAGTATAAAGGAGGGATATCAACTAAGATTATCTGACAAAACAGTTAACCAAGAACACATTTGGGTTAGAGTAAAATACTACATCCCACTAGTTATCCATAAAAACATTAAGAAATAAATTAAAAAAATAAATCCTAAAAAATACTTAATAATTTTTATAAAAATTAGAAAAATGTATATGCACTACATATTTGTATATATAGTTTAAAACATATTTGTTGATTAAATTTAATGACCCAAACTCGATATATTTTGAGGGGAATATGACAGTGTATGTGGCCTCTTTATGCAAAAAATGGGATAGACTATTATGATTTGACCCATTTGTATTTCCTATGATGATGTCACAAAAATAATACTTACACCACAAATCTTGTTTATCCAGGGTACTATTTTTTTATGCATCTAAAAAATCTTCAAAATTATTAATTTCATGAGGTAACTCACAAGAGATATTCAATATCTTCCATCTAAATAATTGCTCATGAAAATACAAACTGTAATAAGGGGAGGGTATTATACAATATAGAAGTTTTTCTCCCAATTGACAAGTGAACTAGAGGGTTTGTTTGACTTTTTATTTTTATGTTATGTCTATAATAGATCTTCTTGAATTTTATAGTTTTCTTATTTTAATCTTTTATTTTTTGTTTTTAATTACCTTAATTCCAAACAAACTTGATTCCACTTGTTCATAATATCAGGATAGGATACAAGTGTTTGACAACCTTGGTCTATAATGTATCTACTAGGGATTATTTGAGATACTGAAACTAATTGATCCCTTAATGATCTATTATTTTTTTATAACCTAATGATATCTCTTCTATGTGACATTATTTCTTATTATACCTCCTTTTTGTGACTCCACATAGTGACAATCTCATATTCTCACTTACTTTTCTAGTTAGTATTGCAATTTCTTTATCCATTTCCAAAGATTGATCATTGATATTTTTTAATTTATGCAATAAAAGGGAAATAATAGAATCCTTACATTGAAATGAATATATAAAATATGAAATATCTTCTTCTTTTTTCATGATTTTTGACTCCAACTTGGATAGGGTAATAACTTTTTGTAACTTTGCATCTTCAGATACATGAGAATGTTGGACCTCCTCAATGACCATATGAGATTTACCCTTGTCAACAAGTGGTTATGATGGAGAAGGTGGATGATTTTACGAGAGTGATGGAGTGGTTTAATTAAATAACTCTTGATATATATGAGTTTCTTCCTCTCTTTTGTTAGGTACTATACTAGATGGGGGTTCTTGACATAATCTATCAAGAGCTTCTACAACAACCCTTTCTTCATCATCATCTGCCAAGAACTTCTGCAACAACCCTTTCTTCATCATCAATTTCTAAGACTAACTTATGTATTTTCCTTTTAGGTTGAGTTGTGTAAATGAGTTATTCCTATAGAGTGTTTCTTGTCCTCATTGAATATCTATGATCTGGATAATATTGAAGTTGATATGCTAGTAGTTCATCATCTTCAATATGGATTGGCATTTGAGATAGTACTAGCTACTAACAAAGTTTAGAGCTAATGTGATAGGATATAGGCCTTAACCTTATCCTAGGTTTTGTCTTCTCAACCACAATTAAAGGAACTTCAAATATTGGTGTAGTAACCATTAAGGTTGACCTTGTACTTCTTGTTGATATTGCAGTGACTAGATTAGAGGGAGAAACCTTATTTTTAACGAGAGGGTTAGAAGTGGAGTATTATTAAAATAATTTTGTTATAATTTGAGGATCTTTTTTTACTTTATTATATTGAAAGGTATCCCATAAATTTTCACCATTCTCTTGTTTGAAGAAGTGGTGATGAATAATCAACTACATAAGACCAGAGTGATGAATAGAGGATAAATTATTGACCTACTTAATTTCCATAACCTAAATGGATCCTACTAAATATAGGGGTAAATTAATTCTATTTTGATTGATTTACAACCCATGTCTTATATAAATTATAAATAACATAACTTCACAAAACCCAATACACTACATTGACCATCATAGGTTAAGTATTTTATTATCTGGTAGGTTTCAGACCTCTAGGGCTCTGGTAGGGTTCCTATGTTAATGCCCTTAGCCTTACCAATGTGATCATGAACAGATTATGATAGAGGATCTCCTTATTTATGGAAGATTATGATGAGGTCATTAAAGGAAGACCTTCCTACTATCTTAGTTCCCACATCTAAAATCCCTGATAATTTATTATTCACCTAAATAGTGACTAGAATTTGAATGCCTTTGATTGTAGTGGAATCCATTTTCAAGTGGAGAAGAAATTTTGTGATTAGGGTTTCATCAAAACCTTAGAATTTATACAAAAAATCAATCTATATAATTGATTCAAACACTATCATATCTCTATTATCGTTCATGATTTCATCCATAGATTTTGGCTTTGACATTTTATTTTGTTCCATTGGAAAATTATCAACTTTGTACATAACAAAATAGAATCACACAAGTTGCAAGGTTTACACACCAATCTTAGGGTTTAAAAATGAGAGGATAAATTTAAGAACATTTTTTTAAAATTGGCATTGGCATAGAATAAAACATCAATTCATGAGTTATGCAAAGAGTATGAAGCATGAGTAATAGGTGAGATGGTTTGAATCTCATGTGGAATGGACTTGGGAAGATATACTTTGATATCTCTTAATTATTTCAATTATGTCACTACCAAACTTTAAGCTCAATGAATAATCATAATTTTTTGATGATGACATATGCATGATGAGCTCACAAACCCACCCAATGGTCATGCAACCTATTATTTTAGCATGACGTGTATCAAAGATACCTTTTTAGATATTCTACCACTACCCTATATACCATGAAAATATTGAGACTTCCTTTCAGGATAAGCATGAAAAACATACGTTAGGAACTTAAAAATTAATTCTAAGTAGAAAGAAAAGATACATATACCTCTAACGACATGATATTGTCCTTACCTTCTCCTTTTCCCATATTCTTAACATATTTGGATTGCATGAGTTAGTGAAAGACAAAGATAGGTAATTATAAAATTAATTTTATTACTTTACTTAAAGGAGATCAATCATTATTGATGATCAAATCTAATTTTCTAAATTCATGTGTATATATTTTTTTTGTTTTTTCCCTTGAAAATAATTTCTAGTTTTCAAGCCAAGGCTCATTTTATAGTACATGACTAGATAATAAGTTAGTTTTTTATCATAATTATGAACAATGTCCCTAAGGATTTTCATTATTGAATCTTATTAAAAAAATTATTTTTTTTAAAATTATTTTACTTCCTTTTGGGAAGAGGATTACCAACACTAATTTTTTCCTCTTCCTTTATTAATTTCTCGTCATCTTCAAGGATTGTCTATCATAGTAAAACCAAGTTATTTTATGAAGCCAAATTCATTATGAACTTGTTAAATGAACTCTTCTTTTCTTGAAGGTCTCACTTTTCTCAAAGGTCTCTTTTCTTGAAGGTCCATTCACTAGAAGAGTCTTCTAATTTCCATCTATAGCTATAAGTTGTATTGAAACATTATAAAAAATATTTCATTCCCTAGAAGGTGGGAATGTTTTTCCAACTGTATTCTTTAAATACTCAAGTTTTTCTACTATTGATTGGATTTTATGGCTAGATGAAGTATCCTTTTTAGGGTCATTTACAATGAATCTCCCTTGAGATTCTCTTCTTTTACTGATATATTTATTTAATATTTAGGGAAGTTGGTTTTTAATATTTATTGATAGCTTATGTTTTTCGCCTTACTAACACTTTAAAAGAAATCCTCAGCAATGGTGCCAAAAATGATGAGTGCCATTGTTACCCATTCATTTAATCAACTCCAATTATTATCATTATTTATCAAGGCCAGTGTCTGAAGATATTTATAATAATGTGTTTTTAATATTTAGCTAAAAATTATGTGTTTGGGGGTTTTAGTGAAATGTTGTACTCTAAACCTCTACTCTAAAAAACTTGTAAAGAAAACATGTTTGCATAAATTTAAATCTGTCTTAAAATTAATCACACTTGCTTCTAAAATGAACATATTTTATTTTTAAATTCTAACTTTGTATTAATAAACACTCAATGCTAATAAAGGAAAACACACTAAAATATGGAATTGCAAAAAAACAAATAAAATTAAGATTGTAGAACTAAATTTAATTTATCTAAGAAGATGCTTTTGAAAGAAAGAAATAAAAACTAAATCAAATGATAACATGCACACATTAATAATTCAACACTTTTATATTAACAATCTACATAATATAATTTTTTTAATTAAAAGTGACACTAATAGAAACTAATGCATAAATACCAAACACACCTCCTAATTCTTTGGGTGATTGGGCCCATGATTGCCTTTGGATTAGGAGGAAAAATAACTTAGTAATTTTTTAATGAAATAAAATTAATTAATTCATAAAAAATATAATTACATATTCACAATATTATCTATTCATAAAACTTTGCTTGTATTGATCCCAAAATTTACACGCTAATCAAAAAGGAGTCTGTCATTTATTCAGCTAGAAATCTAGTAGCTTCCTAGATCTTGGTAAGTACTAGTTTGTTACAATAAGAATGTATGCTAAGATTGGTTTTGACTATCAAGTTTATAGATAACATTACAAAAAATATCCACACACTTTGAAGGAAAACTTGGGATTTTTAACTACATATCTAAACCAATTATGTTATCAAATATTTATTTTCCTTGATTTACAAGATCTTGTTTCAAATACAAATCTATTTATAAAAACATCTATAAAATTAAAATTTATATATATGGAAACCTATTTATATATAAACTATAAATAAAAATTACTCTTGGGACAACTGGAAAAGATCTTAGTCATCTTGGAATTTGGATTAAATACTATCCAACTGATTCTATAGTGGTTCTATCAAAGTCTATAGGAAGGTTGATGAAGTTAGTATCCAATCTAGTGAAGTTCATAGCAAGCCTATGGAAGACCATATCAAGCCTGTGGAAGTTCGTATCTCACCTATGGAAGTTTGTAGCTTGGCTTAAATGCTATATCTTTGACTAAAATATTCTCTAAGCCCATGGACCCATGAAAAAATCTATTATTATTATTATTACATATTATAACACCTATATATGTATAAATAAAGGATTACCACATGAAAATTTTTAGAATAATATGTCAATAATAGTGACTTAGACTCACATAAACTATGTGAGATAAAAGTACCTATCTTTTACCTCAGAGTAGCTATAAGTTCTTAAGATGCATGCAATGCTCAATCTAAATGGTAGATTAGAAAATAAAAAGGACATCACACGTGGTTATAATGAGTCATATATTGGACTTATCATTTTCCAATCTATTTACTTCCATAAGAACACTAAAAAAATCATCTAGCTTGCTATGGACTTCATCAGGCTTGATACAAAATTTGATACAATTGCTACAAACTCATTTTGAAAGCATTTCTAAGGAATTATAATGATTTCTTGGTCCATTATATGATGATCAAGATAATTTATAGCTATTAAAAGAACACTTTCTATTTATAATATGTCCATAAATATATTTTCAAATATACGTAGACTTTCCTTTTATAGATGTCTTTTGGATATATATTTTAATTTGAGACAAGATCTTGTAAATCAAGGTAAAGGAAGATTTGGTAATATAATTAGTTTAGATATGTTGTTACGAATACCATGTATTTTAATCAAATCATGTGGATAATTTTTGTAATGCCTATCTCCTATTTTTGTAGTCAAACCAATATCAACATACACAATCTTGTTAGAATAAGTTAGTAGTTACCAAGTATCTAGGAGTCTGTTAGTTTGATAGCTAAATAAAAGATATATCAATATTTAATGGTGTGTTTAATTTGAAGAAAGAGTGTTTCATTTACAATAAATTAGATTATACTTTAGATTAAAGGACCTAGAATAGACCAATTCACCAAATCCCCCAATACATAACTATTAGCTAAAACTCAAAAACACTTTATTGTAAAAAGGTAAGGACACTGGCCTTGGTGATATAATGACATTAATAAATATTGATTAAATGAAGGGGTAAAAATGAAACCCATTAATTTTAGATTTCTA
>JARHVA010007263.1:332500-462500 GCA_037957365.1 Torreya grandis | reverse complement strand
ACCAAATGGGGGTATATGCAACCTAATGTGATTTATGGAAATTCTAATAAATTCTATGTTTACCCAAACTTTTTAGGTATAGATCAATCCTTGAAAAAACTAAATACACATAAATCCATAACATAATAAACAAAAAAATGTCTAGTGTACTAAGAAAACAAAGGAAAGAGCAGAGGGATCCAAATATTTATCTTGGGGTGGACCTATTGATGCTTAAATCTTCCCCTTGGATGAAGTGGTTTTTTAAATATAATATTCTAGGTTCAATATCTCAGATGGTTAGGTGAATAATTATATATCATAACTTAGGAGATCCCATAAATATTCATATTGAGTTTAAATTACATATTAAGACAAAACAACACAATCAAACACACTCTTATTGAGTTTCAGTGATCTGTGCCCCACCAAACACACTCATATTGGACATAGTCATTATTGTGTTGAGCATTTTCATTTATGTCAAAGAAAGCATGAGATATTAAATAATTAATTATAAATATGTTGAGGTGAACAAACATGTTACAGAGACCTCATGGAGATGAGTGTGTACTTTAAATATTTATGGAAATACAAGAATAGTCATATGAATCCTGTTGCTCACGTAATCTTGATAGATATGGCTAAGTACACAGGTTGATGATAAAAATATTTACATGTATGGTATTTTCTTAAGGAAATGATCACACTATGATAATTAGGTTTATGCCTATTTCCTATGGTCTAATTTTTAATTCATGTAGATGAGTATAGCAAATATTACAAATGCACAAGGTTTCCTCTCAATTAAAGGTTAACTAAGTTTCCATAATTAGTCTATTTGTAACTTGGCATTTGTTTCAGGAAATTTATTCTTGGGAAAAATGTTTTAAATATTTTTGCATTTATTTCAGATAAAATGTGTTTCAAAAGAATTATTTGAGGGAATTCACTTAAGTCTCTTTAGCCAAATATCCCACAACAAAAGTTCTAAGAAAATTGTATTCAGATAAAAATCCTACAACAAAAGTTCTAAAAGGCACTTTCAAAAGGATTGAAGGACACTTGGAAAGTTCCAAATGGTCATTTTGTGGAACCGAAGGGAACCTATAAGGTTTCTAAGGACACTTTGAGAAGCATTGAAGGGTACCTTGAAATTTTTTAAAGCCACTTTCTATTTTGATGTTGACTAGATATAACCTAGACCCAATAGCTTAAGTTATTATTTCATCCTTTATTGTCATTGCAAAACTAGCCCCTTGACCTAGAAATTATTGGATTGAGTGATCATCAATGGAATTAATATTTCCTAAGTCTTAGACTTTTTATTATATCCCATCTTGATCAATAACTAGTGCTTAATCATGCAAAAATGATCCAATGAAGTATAGAGAGCTCAAATTATCAAAAAGACCTTTGAGTTAATGTGTAAGTGAAAAATGTCACAATCATATACCCTATATAGTAAATGAGTGGAGTAGTTTAATGTCAAACAGTCAATGAGTAATGTGATATTTCTAAGTGTCTCAATAGTAGAAAATGATAGTAATATGTAGAAGGGATGCAATAATTACATGTGTCATTATCACTAGAGCTAAGCAAACATAAACATTAGGCTTGTCAAAAGATATAATGGTGAGTATATGATCATATAAATAAGATCCAATAGAGTGAGTAGACTCATATGGAACAAAGTGATCGATGTATATCGACACAATGGTGAGTTAAACATCAAGCATGTTTGACAAAATCAATAGAGTGAAAGTGATCCAAAGACACAGGAAGCAATGATATGGGATAAAGATCCTAACATTTAACATCTAAACATAGATAAAGAGCATACATCTTTAGAGATATAATGGCATGTAGAAGCTTAGATCAAGAAGATTGATGGATACATTTTAAAGGTGAAAAATCAAAAGTTCAAAAGCATACAAGGATCTAATAGAGAGCATGATCGATGGATGCAATTTAAAGATGAGAAAATTGAATATGGACCATTGGATCATGACACCAAGCATAATATCAATGACTGATATTTAAATTTATGTCTAGATAAATGGTTAGTTGTAGGAACATGTAAGAAATAGCATGTAAGCTCTATATCTCAACACAAACAAATCGAATTAATGAAATATATATTAATGAGCATATACATTAGAAATTGATTCCAACAAATGATATAAATAGTAATGAGATAGGAAATTATGGTGGTGATGCATGGAATTGAGACATGGGAAACTTATAGTTCAAGTCCTAATGAAATAAAGTCTAGAATTAGTATGATGTGCTATAGTCTGAGTGTGAACACTTAAAAGATATGGAACCCTAGATCAATTATTTTATATATGATATCTATGATAAAGGAAAGGGTAGGTGAAGCCATTGAATAGTTTAAAATAGAAAATATAGAGACATAGAGGGCCAGAGTAAAAATATGAAGTGTGTTGAATAGAGTTATATCCAGACACAAAACCAGAGGGATAGAGATGGACAAAGAATAAGAAAGGCACAAAGAAAATGTGTAGAGTATGATCAGTTACAAATTAGACCTATAACAAAGAATAGAGATTTGGATTCATGTATGAATCTAATTTTTAAATTAGATTGTATATCCATAAAAGAATCTAATAGGTTGGTACCATCAGATAAGCTGAGTGGGTGCTCAGATTAGGGAGTGGATGATTCCTTAGAGTTAAAGCTCTCACATCAGGGGAATGGTTTCTCCTTAGGATTGGTGTCCTTAAACATTATAAATAGTGAGATTACTTATTATGAAGTTGGATTAGAATGGTAGTTTTTAGTAGTTATTCTCATGGTGGTTCTTCCTATATTAGGTTTTACATGGTATATCTTGTTTTATGTGTTTTTATGTATGTGATCTTTACATATAGTCTTAGTCTAAATTAAAAGGTTTTAGAAAATGACTAGTTTTAATTAATATACTAATTCTCCACCCTTTTATTATCTTATTATTTTCCATCAATTGGTATTAGAACACAAGTTCCATAGAAGAAGCTTAATCAGCTCAGGTAGATTTGAGAAGGAGAACACATATGTCTAGTTAAGAAGGATCATCAAATAAATCACTTCTTTTTTATGGAAAAATTATGTATTGTAGAGAATAAGAATGGAAGAATACTTATACTAATTAGGGTTTAATGTATGGATGCCTATATTAAATGGATATATAAGCCTTGCTACAATTCCTAGTGATTAGGCTTCCAAGAATTCATATGAGAGTAATGCCAAGGCAAGGAATGTTATTATTTGTGTATTGTCAAACATAGAGTTTATCAAAGTGATGCATTATCAAAATACTCAAGATATTTAGAACAAACTAAAGAACATCTATGAAGGAGATGACAAGGTAATGCAATCCAAGCAACAAACTTACAATGTCAAGTTTGAGAGTCTTAAGATGAATGAAGAGGAGGAGATTGCAGACTACCACCTCATGGTAGATGAAATAGTCAATGTAATCAAAGGATTTAGAGAAGAAATTAAAGAATCAATCATTGTTAAAAATTTCTTAAGATCTTTGCCATCAATATATGATTCTAAAATCTTTGTAATAGAGGAAGAAAAATATCTAGATAAACTCATTGTTGATGAGTTGCATGGAACCTTCACATCCTATGAGATGAGAATGGGGGAGGTAGACACCTTCAAGAGAGAAGTTGCATTAAAATTTTTCAAGCAAGTAAAATTAGAAGTATCCTCATCTATATCTTGGGAGAATGATGAAGAAGAAACCAACTTTGTGAGGAGATTAAAAAGAGGATCTGGAAAGTACAAAGGTAAGCTACCTTTAAAATGCTTTAACTATGGTAAAGTAGGACATTTTCTTGCTAAATTCCTTCATAATAAAAAGGATAAATCTAATTAAGTAGAGATTAGCAAAAACGTGAAACACTAGTATCCCAAGAAAAAGAACTTCAAAAACAAGAAAGGTTTATACATAAAATAAGACAGTGATTTAATGGATGATAGTGATAGTTCTAATGATGATCATGACTATACTTTTATGGATAAGGAAAAGGAATTCCTATTCATGATAATAGAATCAAATTCTATAGATAAGGAAGAAGTTGAAGACTTAGATTAAGAAGAAGGAGAAGTGAATCTATAATGTGAGCTCATGTGTGCTTTAGAGGAAATTGACAAGCTGAGAAAAGAGAGCTTAAAATAGAAAAAGCTTGTACAAAAGGAAATTGATAAAATGTCAAAAAGTATTGATAAATCTAATTAGATGATAGTGAGCCTAAAGACACAAATTGGAGAGGCTAAAATAATAGAAATTGTAATCAAAATTGAACTACAATATAAATCTAATGAGTGCATGAAGTTAAAAGCAAAAATAGTGGCCTTGAGAAAAGAGCTTGAAAAAGACAAATGTTAATTCGACAAAATTTTGAAGATGATAGGAGGGTCAAACATTTTTTATGAATCAATCAACTCTTAAAAGCCCTCAAAATAGAGATCAAGTCTTGGCTATGAAAAAGGAAAGAGTTCCACTATTAGTACATCTATTAACCTATATGAGAAATTTAAAGTAGAAGGAGAATCAAGAACAAAGAAAGAGAAAGCTTGCAAGGACATAAAGATAAACTCAAACACAACTGATGTGAATAAAGATGAGCTTGAAAAGAAGCTTGAAGAGAAGAAGAAGCCAAAAGTAGTTGATGATGATGGATGCTCCAAGGTGAGAAACTTGAAGAAGCCAAAACTTATAAGAGTTCCTCATGTTGCACTAAGAAATGCTATGACTAGGTACTCCTCATATTTTTATGGTTATTGTTATAGCTATAATCATTTTGGTCAAAAGGATAGTAATTGTAGAGTTGTAACTTCAAGAAGAATCAATTTTGTAATAAAAAATTCATTTTTACCCTCATTAGATATAAATTTAATGTGTTATAATTGTAATAACTTTGGTCACATAGCTAAACATTGTAGAACTAGCTTAGTAAGATCAAAAGCAAATAATGTAAAGAAAGACATGCCTCTTAATTTAAGTATAAGTTCATAAGTTTCTATAAAGAAGCTAAATAAGAAACCCACGGATGTGTGGAGAGTGAAAAATCAATCCATGATTTCTCAAATTGCCAAATTGCACTCCATAAAAAGGAGAAAAATTTATGGGTGATAGATAGTGGTTTCTCAAAGAATATAACTAGTGATAAGATCAAGTTCACCAAATTCAAAAAATGTAAGGATTTGTCAGCTTGGAAGATAACACAATAGTAAATATAAAAGGTAATGAAACCTTGAACATAGATGGTAAACTACCCACCCCTAATGTCCTTTATGTTAAAGGATTGAAGCATAATCTACTAAGTGTCAGCTAAATGTGTGAAAATGGATATAAGGTCACATTTATTGTATAAGGCCATAACCTAAAGAGGTCTAGAAGAATAGCTGTAAAAGGGAAAAGGACTGAAAGTAATATCTATAATCTTGTTGAATTAAATGGTAATAGCTGCTTGATGAGAAATATTGATGAGAGTTGGTTATGGCATAGAAGAATGGGTCATGTTAACCTTGATAACCTAGTTAAAGTGAACTTAAATAAGTATGTCAAACACATGCCCAAGATAACCAAGCCTGTGAATATTACTTTCAGGGAATGTCAACTAGGGAAGTAAACAAGGGTCATTTTACAAATAAAGGAGTATGCAACTACAAAGCCTCTATAATTAGTTCATATTGATCTTTGTGGTCCTACTAAGACAAGAGAATCTAAAGGAGAGAGATAATTCATGTTATTTGTAGATGACTACTCAAGAATGACATGGGTAACCTTTTTAAAGGACAAGTCTCAAGCCTTTGAGAGATTCAAGATCTATAGAAACATGGTTCAAAATAATATTGGATGAAAAATCAAATGCTTAAGACCTAACAAAGGTGGAGAATTCACCTCAAATGAGTTCATACAGTATTGTGAGAAGCATGGGATCAATATAAATTACTCTGCATCAAGAACTCCACATCATAATGGAGTTGTTGAAATAAAGAACATGATAGTTAAGGAGATGGCCAAAACATCATTAAAAGAGGCCAAGTTATTTGATGGATACTGGAGAAAAGCAGTCCAAATAGTAGTATACATCTTGGATAGAGTTCAACTAAGGGTAGATAGTGATAAAACTCCCTATGAGATATGGTATGGAAAGCTTGCTTCTATTAAGTACTTTAGAGTGTTTGGAATCAAATGCTACATCAGAATAAAGGAGGAAAAACTAGGAAGCTTTGAATCAATATGTGATGAAGGAATATTTCTTGTTTATTCCACTCAAATTAAAGCCTGTGTTTGTTATAATAAGAGGCTACACAAGATTGTAGAGAGCATCAATGTCAAGGTTGAAGAAGGATTAATACATGTTGAACCTAACAAAGAAATTAGTAATAAATAGTTGGATCTTAAAGAAGAAAAAGATAATGAAGAGGATGAAGAAAAGAATGAAAAAACACCTCCAAGATTTGTTCAAAATGATCATCCTAAAGAGTAGATAATTAGAAATAAGAATGAAGGAGTTTAGATAAGGAGAAGAGTTACAATGAACAAGGAGCAAGTAAGTGTTGCTTGAATGTCATAAATTGAGCCTAAGAGATGTTGAAGCTAGTAAGGATGATAATTGGATAAAATCCATGGAAGAAGAACTGATCTAAATATAAAATAATAAAACATGGAAATTAGTTCCAAGAGCCTCAAGTAAGAATGTGATCAGAATAAAATGGCTCATTAGAAATAATCTCAATGAGGATAGAGTTGTTATAAGAAATAAATCAAGATTGGTGTGCAAGGGATATGCAAAAGTTTAAGGAATAGAATTTGAGGAAACTTTTTCTCCAATTGATAGATTGGAAGCTATAATAATGTTTCTAGTATTCTCTATTTTTAAAAAGTTCAAATTCTATCAAATGGATGTCAAGTTAGCTTTCTTAAATAGAAACATAAAAGAGGAAGTCTTCATAGAACAACCTAAAGGTTCTCAATTTTCAAAACAAGAAGATTATTTATGTAGACTAAATAAATCACTATATGGTCTAAAACATGAACCTAGGGCATGGTATTCAAGATTAGATGAGTACCTACAACAATAAGGTTTCAACAAAAGATGTGCATATAATAATTTGTACTTCAAATCAGAAGGTGAGCATATGTTGATTGTTGTTATTTTTGTAGATGACATCCTCTTTGGTGGTAGAAATAGTAAAATGTACAAATAATTTTCTACACAAATGCAAATTGAATTTGAGATGTCTATGATAGGAGAACTTTATTTATTCCTTGGTCTATAGATAGAAAAATAAATGCTCAAGAAATTTGGTATAGATGATAAGAAATAAATTATTACTCCCATGACAACTGAATGCAAGCTAAGCAAAGAGGATGAGTCCTTTGATGCAAATCAAACAATGCATAGATCAACTATAGGTAGCTTTTTATATCTAACTACATCAAGAATATCATGCAAGCAGTGTGTATGGTTACAAGATTTCAAGCTGCTCTTAAAGAGTCACATGTAAATTCAAGGAAAATGATCTTTATGTACATAAAGAGCACAATTATCTATGGCCTATGATACCCTACATGTAAATATTTCACTTTGACAAGATATATAGCTGCTGATTTGGTAGGAAGTGTATATGACATAAGAAACACTAGTGGTTGTGCATTTTTCCTTGGAAGTAGACTTGTTACATGGTTGAGAAAAAAACAAGAGTTAGTTACTTTATCTATAGTAAAATCAGAGTATGTAACAGTAATGACATGTTGCACTTAAGTCCTATGGATGAAACAAACACTTAAGGACATCGAGATTAAGTACAAGTCACCTATTTATATTCTTTGTGATAAGTCTAGTGCTATAAATATATCAAAGAATCTAGTAATGCATTCTATAACCAATCACATATCAATCAATTATCACTTCTTAAGAGAATGGGTTACAAATCAACATGTAATAATGGAATGTGTCAACTAAGGACCAAATTACAAACATATTCACCAAACCTATTATAAAGGAATAATTTGAGTATTTGGGATATAAATTGGGAATGGTAGCTCTTTAATCACATCATTAGATCCTATTGGTAGGGTATGAGTCTAGGGGGAGTCTCATAGAAACTTTATTAATCCATAGAAGATGATATAAAGGGCACTAAGTTGTCTGAAGGTCTTCATGGAGTATCTAGGCTCAGATGACTTAAGGGGAGTTCCTCATAATGTGTTTAATCCTAAGAGGTCTAAAGATCAGAATAGTCTCAATTCAAATTCGCAGATGTCAAAAGAAGAGAAATTGTCTCACATGCTTGGTAATAGATAAGTATCCTAAAGATTTTTTATGTAGTTGAACACATGCATGAGTAGATTGTTGACACCTTAATGAAGAGATATTTTGTCATTAATGTAATAGGAGATAAAGTAGATTGATAGTACTAGAATGTCTAAGAAGTCATTCTGAAGGTGTCTTTCCATCAATGACAAAGGGGGAGATTTTTGGACATAGTCATTGATGTGCCAAGGATTGTCATTTATGTCAAATAAAGCATGAGCTATTAAAGCATTAATGACAAAGATGTTGAGGTGAATGAATCTATTACAGAGACCTCATGGAGATAAGTGTGTCCTTTGAATGTTTATGGAAATACAAGAATAATCATATGAATCCATTTGATCATGCAGTTATCATGATAGATATGGCTAAGAACATAGGTTGATGGTAACAATATTTGCATGTATGGCAATTTATAAAGGAAATGATCACACTATGATAATCAGGTTTGTGCATATTTTATGTGGTCTATGTTCTAAGTCATGCAGATGAGTATAGAAAATATTATTAATGCATAAGGTTATATCTTAGCTAAAAGTGTACTAAGTTTATGGACATAGTCTATTTTTTAACTTGGAATTTATTTTGGGAAAGTTGTTCTTGGGAAAAATGTTCTTAAGCTTTTTGCATTTGTTTTGATAAAAGTTTTTGGGAGAATTTTTTTGCAGAATTTACTTAAGTCTCTTTATCCAAGAATCCCACAACAATTTTTTTGAGGAGATTATCTTCAGATAAAAATCCAGTAATAAAAGTTCTGAAGGACACTTTCAAAAGGATTGAAGGGCACTTGGAAAGTTACAAAGGGCCATTTTGGATGAACTAAAGGGCAGATGTAATGTTTTGAAGGACACTTTGAGAAACACTAAAGGGTACCTTTCAAAGTTTTGTAAAGTACTTTATATTTTGATGTTGACTAGATATAACATAGACCCGATAGGCTAAGTTATTATTTATGCCTTTGACATCATTGTAAAACAATCCCCTTGACATAGTAATTACCAAATCAAGTGGTGATCAATAAAATTTATATTTCCTAGTTTTTAGAATTTATATTATGTCCCATCTTAATCAACAACTAGCACTTAATCATACAAAGATAATCCAAAAAGCACAAAGAAGTCAAATTGTCAAAAGGACCTCTAAGTTAATGCATAAGTGGTAAATGCCACAATTACAGAGCATGCACAAGAAATCAATGGAGCAGTTTAAATTTAAAAGGTCAATGAGCAATGCAATATTTCCAAGTGTCTCAATAGTGAAAACTAACAATAATAAATAGAAGGGACACACTAATGCTAAGTGTTACTCTCTCAAGAGATAATTAGACATAAATTTTAGGATTTTCATAATATTTGATAGTGAATAGATGATCATATAAATAAGATCCAATGGAGTAAGTGGAATCAAATGGAAAAAAGTGAACAATGTTTATCAACATAGTGGTGAGTTAGAGATCGATCATGTTTGAGAAAATCAATAGAGTAAAAGTGATCCAAAGACATATGAATCAATGATATGGGATAAATATTTTGACATTTAACTTCTAGATAGAGATAAATAACATGCATTTTTTGATATCTAATGACACATGGAAGCTCAAATTAAGAAGATCAATGAATGAATTTTAAAGGTGACAAAGCTAAAGTTTGTAAGTGTACAAGGATCCAATGGAGAGCATGATCTTGTCAGAGATTGATTGAATGGATGTGATTTAAAGATGATAAAATTTAATATAGACCATTGTATCATGGCACCAAACACAATATCAATGATCAATATTTAAATTTGTGTCAGATAAATGGTTAGTTATAGGAACATGTAGGAACTGGTATGTAAGCTATATATTTTGACACAAACAATGAGATTGATCAATCTAATTGATAAAATATATATTAATGAGCATGTGCATCAAAACTTGAGTACATAAAATGTTATAGATAGTAATCAGATAGGAAATTATTGTGGTGATTCATGGAATCAAGATGCAGGAAACTTACAGTTCAAGTCATAATGAACTAAATTCTAGAGTTGGTATGATGTGTTACAATTTGAGTGTGAACACATAGAAGATATGGAACCCTAGATAAATTATTTTAAATATGATATCTAGGATAAAGGAAAAGGTAGGTGAAGCCATTGAATAATGTCAAACAGAAAATATATAGACACAGAGGGGTAGAGTAAAAATATGAGCATCAAATAAAGTTATATCTAGACATAGAACTAGAGGGATAGATATGGGTAGAAAATATGAAAGACACAAAGAGAATGTGTAGAGTATGATTAGTTGCATATTATACCTATAACAAAGAATATATATTTGGATTCATGTATGAATATGATATGTAAATTGGAGTTGTAACTCCATAAAACAATATGATAGGTTGGTGCCATCAGATAAGTTGAGTGGGTGCTCAGATTAGGGAGTGGGTGATTCCTTAGAGTTGAGGATCTTAAATCAGGGGATTGGTGTCTCTTTAGGATTGAAATCCTTAAACATTATAAATACTGAGGTTATTTATTATGAGGCTAGATTAGAATGGTAGTTTCTATTAGCTATTCTATTGGTCATTTTTCCCATATTGGGTTTTCCACAATATATCTTGTGTTATGCTTTTTTATGTGTGTGATATCTACATATAGTCTTAATCTAAATTAAAATATTTTAGAAAAGGAATAGTTTTAGTTAATATATCGATTCACCCCCTCTCAGTATCCAGTTATGTTCCAACAACTCCATAGTTCATAGTATCACTTCATTGGCTTACAATCATCAAAACCTTCATTCATATATTCACACACATATTGTGGGCCCCACATTCACACATCCACATGTTAGCATGACCCAACCATGTGACTCATTAGGGGGTCTACTAGATCTGACATTAACAATATCCATTGGCACCTTAATAGTCACTATTCATATGCTAAGGACTCAAATTTAAAAAAGTAGATGAATCATTTATTATTTTATCTATTTCCACCAATGATCACTACTAAAAAGACAATCATGCTAGCCTACATCATCCTCAACATCTTAATAATAATTATCACTACCCCTATAATTTACATGTTATATATATTTGTAACATAAGGTATTTTATCATTAGAAACATAGAGACTCAACATTAAAATCAAGCCTTGAGCAAACAAAAATTAAGAGATCAATGCCATTGAAATACAAACTTTTAGTTGATTACATACACATTTATAAAACATATTTATTTCTTTGAGATTCTTTACTACATACATGCACTATATAGTATTGTACTCAGTTCTACCTATTCACCATTAATGAATATAAATTACATTTCATAAAAATAAGTTTATTGTATATCTTTCACATCAATCAATGCATGAAGGCGTACATTGATAAGTATGTGAAAAGGGTATACATGGTGAAAAATAAAGACATGTGGATGGGTTGAATCCCATTCATGGTGTACATAGGGGATAAATGGTGGTGTGCCACATGTTTTACTTTCATAAGGGATCAAATTTGGGATGCTTTTAAATTTCACAAGAACCATAATCTAATACACATCGAATTTGGGCCCTAATGAGATGCTTATGTGATAAATGTCACTAAATTATTCATTCATGATTTGTAGACTTAGTGTATGAAATTGGTCTATAGAGATGACTTCAAAGACTAAATAAAATGTAAAATCAGTGTTTGAACAAGTCTTAAAACAATCAATTTACCATAAATGAATAGAAATTGCATTTCCTACAAATAGTATTCTACTCTATTGAGTGTGTTTTGTTTATTCTTTCAGAATATCTATATACATTCACTCCATATAGCCATAACATGATTGTCCCCCACATGCCATAGTTATATCAAAACACTTTTAATGTCCATTTCAATAAATATTGAAGGTATTAAAAGGCCTTTTAAGTTATCTTCTAGGAGATACCTTAAAATAAAACTCCAATCATGTGCATTTTTAAGATATCTACTAGGATAACCCTTCAAGGTACTATAAGACCCTTCAAGGTATCTCCTAGAATATACCTTGAAGGTAATTTTAGTACCTTCAAGGGTTCCTTGAAGGTATCTCCTAAGAGATACCTTTAAATCATGCATAAGGGTAACCTTGAAGCTATTACAAGGCCCTTTCATGTATCATCCAATAGTTCCTTCAAACATATTTTTAAGGTCCTTATAATACCTTCAAGGGTACCATTATGCATGTTTAAAAGGTATATCCTAGGAGATACCTTCAACATACCCTTGAGATTATGGTAATTACCTTTAAGGTATCTCTTAGGAGATACCTTCAATGGCCATATATACCTTCATGGGTAACTTGAAGGTATTTACAAGGAGCTACCTTGAAGGAAAAATCCACTCTTGCTCATGTTTAAAAGGTACCTCCTAGGAGATACCCTTGAAGTTATTAGAAGGCCCTTTAATGTATCACCCAGTAGTGCCTTCAAGTATATACCTTTAGAACATGTAGAAGGGTAACCTTGAAGGTATTTAAGGCCCTTCAAATTATCTCCTAGGAGATTTCTTGAAATAAAATTCCAATCATATGAATGTTCAAGGTATCTACTAGGAGAAACCTTGAAGGTACTATAAGACCATTAAAGGTATCTCCTAGAAGATACTTTGAAGGGTATTTTAGTACCTTAAAGAGTACCATGAAGGTATCTCCTAGGAGATACCTTTCAAACATTCATAAGGGTACCCTTGAAAATATTACAATGTCCTTCAAGGTATCACCTAGTAGTGTCTTCAAACATACTTTTAAGGGCCTTGTAGTACCTTCAAGGGTACCCTTATGCATGTTTTAAATGTATCTCCTAGAAGATACCTTAAATGTCACCTCTAATGTATGACAATTCCCTTTAAGGTATATCTTACAATGTACCTTCAAGGGCCTTATAATACATTCATGGGTAACTTGAAGGTATCTCATAAGAGCCACCTTTAAAGAAAAATTGACTCATGTTCATGTTTGAAATGTATCTCCTA
Source organism: Torreya grandis (assembly GCA_037957365.1). Taxonomy (NCBI): domain Eukaryota; kingdom Viridiplantae; phylum Streptophyta; class Pinopsida; order Cupressales; family Taxaceae; genus Torreya; species Torreya grandis. The sequence goes on along the minus strand of JARHVA010007263.1, from coordinate 449,195 downwards.
AGAGATACCTTGAAGGTACTCTTGAAGGTATTATAAAGCCCTTCAAGGTATCACCTAATAGGGCCTTAAAAGAGATACCTTTCAAACATGCATAAGAGTACCATTGAAGGTATCTCCTAGGATATTTCTTGAAAGAAAATTATAATTATGTGCATGTTGAAGGTATCTATTAGAAGATACTTTGAAAGGCACTATAGTACCTTCAAGGGTACCTTGAAGGTATCTCCTTGGATATATCTTTAGAAAATGTATAAAGGTATTATAAGGCCCTTCAAGGTATCACCCATTAGTTCCTTTAAACATAATTTTAAGGGCCTTGTAATACCTTCAAGGGTACCTTTATACATGTTTGAAAGGTATCTCTTAGGAGATGCCTTCAATTCTCCCTTGAATGTATGATTAAACCCTCTAACATATCTCTTAGGAAATGCCTTCAAGGGCCTTATGATACCTTCATGGGTAACTTAAAGGTATGTCCTAGGAGGTACCTTGAAGGAAAAATCCACTCTTCTTCATGTTTGAAAGGTATCTCTTTGGCGATATCTTGAAGGAAAAATAATATGAACATCAAAAACTCATTAATGACCAAGGAAAAAGAAATAGTCATGACATATTTTTTTAATGACTTATAATATACATAAGTGCACATAGTTTTGAGGAAAACCAATATTAAACAAATAAAATAAAAGTTAGAGTTATGAATTCACAATAAAAGCTTTCAAAAATAGTTAGAAAATTATAATGGAAAAAGATCCTTTATACAAACAAATTAATAACATATATACAAATATAAAGTATTGAAAAATAATGTACCATATACATAGATCAAAACTACAAAAAATAGGTTAAAAATTCCAAATAAACACATATTTTATTTTCATAGCCTTTCTCAGATAAGTTATTATCCATTTGATCAACAATCCAAATTCACTATTTTATCTCCAAGATAATATCCTAAAATATCTACCTTAAAGCTTATAAAAAAAAGTGCCATCTCAAATATCTATATTAAAACTAAAAGCCTTAAATAATTAATTTGAATTGAAGGTCATGACTTTTTTTATTTTACTCCACATGAAAATATTCTTCATTTTATATTTGAAGGCTAACTCCTTTTATTTGATTTTTGAGGCCTAAGCATCCTTTTATGTTTAAGAAAGTTATAATTTTTTAGTTTAGGCTTTTCAAAGAATATTTCCCGTTGTTGAAGCATTTCAATAGTAAAATTATGCTGCCTTTAAATATTTTAGGTAATACCTTTGATAAATTTTTCTAAGAGGGAATGAATAAAAACATGATAGTGAGTGTGACCCAAAAGTTAAATGCAAGGAATAAAATTTTACAATATTAAATTTAATAAAAAGGCATGACTATTTATATAAAATAAATTTTCCACCGTAATAATCCAAAGACAAGAAAATACCTCAAGTGGAGAAATTAAACAATTATTTTTACAAAGTATTGGGAAATAATTATAGTTTTGGTGGTTCAATGGGGAAGATTTCTTGTAAAGAATTAAATTATAAATTGCTTATATATATTGACCTAAGAATTATAAAATATGATCATATTTGTTAGAAATTTTTCATATTTGCATGATTATTTGTAGTGATGATTTTGCATAAGGTATGTGTTGCACTAGTTGTTTGTGAAATTATTGTTTGCATATGATGTTGCACAAACGTTATTGTCCAATATTTTATGTAAGGTGTGAGTGAAACACTATTGCACAAGGTGGGTGTTGTGTATAGGTTCTTAGGTGACCAGTACCTTGGCAATCAAAATAATCTCCATCTTTGTATATTAAAATTCAAACTCTCTACCCTGTAAATGAGAAAATTACATATATTTATAACTTAGGAATATGTCATCTCAACCTCTAAATTAGGCTAAATTTAAGGACTATAATGTAGAATAACTACCTCCAGTTACATGCGGAGGGCCTATGATTTTTAAAATAGAGAGAAATTTAATTTCACATGTCTATACATTCTAATGTTACAATCAAGTTTAAAATTGGAATCAGTCCAATTGTATGTAGATGCATGTAGCTTTGGTTGACTAGTAATTATTGATGATTGGCTCATCAAGTTGATGGTGGAGTTGAAGAATTTGGTAGTGTGGAGGATGTTGATCTAACCTCTTTTGTTATTTATTCCTTCTGTGCTTTGAGATATAATTAATGCTGATGAGATTTGTCATAGTCATGCTTGATCATATCCATGTTAATTAGTGGGCCTATATATTATTTCACCTTATTCAGTTAGTGTGAGGTGTTTAAGCTTAGTGATCTTGAACATGAACTTAAATACCTCATCCTCAGTCACCTTCTTTCTATAAAATTCAATCTTCTACTAAATCTTCTCTTTTATTGTTCCTTGGAGCTCTTGATTTAATTCCCTCTAAGCAACATCCAATAGTGAGTTGAATGTGATCTTATATATTGATTTATTTTATGGATTTTTAACCAGACTTACTTTCATCTCATGTAAAATATGGATATCATGTTACTCATCTTCCTGGACTATGGGTATTAGTTCTTTATATTCTTTTACCCACTTTTTAGCCTCAAACATTCTTATCACTACCAAGATAAGGGCATTAGAGGATCCTAATGGTGTAATAATCTTTGATTGAATATAATATTTATTGAAAGTATATGTTAATATAAAATTTAGTTTATTTTCCTCCTCCTTGAGGGAATCTAATAATTTTGTCATGGCATTGAATTGGGGAGTAGCCTCCCTTCTCATTAGCTCAGTGGTTTACAACAAGTTATATAATATTATGGAAACTATTTGAATAGTAATATGTATTTTCATTAGCACCTAAATATATTTTTTTGATATAATACTCATTTACATTCATCTTTCAGCTCTTTATTGGCCATCTCAATGTTTTTCATGAAGTTATTGAAGATTACCATGTGTATCAATGAAGGTGTAGGGGTATTCACTATAGGGATACTAGCCTAGCTACTATGAGAGAGAGAATATATATTTCCTTGGTTCTACGAATATACCCTCACTATATTGATCTTATATTTTCCTCTTTTTGACTCTCTAAATTGGACCTATTGTCCTATCAAGTACTAGGATTATTGTTGGCAATCTAGAGCTTGTCAGTTGTGAGGTTTACATTCCCTAAATCCCTAGTGCTTTTCCTAATCAATAATTGTTAAACCTTTTGTTCTTGTAGCTACCTTGGATGCTTGAATAGTGGATGAAATATCAATTTGGATCTAATTAGGGATTATAGGAAAGTTTATCCTTTGCTAATCATTTGGATCAATTTTTGGAAATGGATGCACCACATTAGTGACTTCTTGGGTGGAGCATTTAGGGTTTGAATAGGATTAAAAATTGGTAATGGCATCCCTAATTGGGTTGTCTATGAATCTAATTTTTTTGATTAAGGTAACAAACCAAGGGCCAAACCCTATACAATCAAAAAAGACAAGAAGGCAGGCAAACAAATGATGCTAGCATATGAACCAATGTCATAGTCAAGAACAACAGTCAGAAGCAAAACATAAACAACAGAAAGACCAGAGTTAGAAAGGTCTTAACTACATAACTATTGAATTAACAAGATCATTAAGTTTTTCATTCTCCACATTGTCAGCATTCCCAGAATTACCCACCATTTCCAACATAGACATATTTATTAGAATTTTATTTCGAAGGCCTTTGGTGAAGTCCTTCTCTAGCTTTTGAATTCGGTTCTTTAAGGCCCCAATTTTGGTTTTCCAGTCTGTCTCATTCTCTATTCCCTCACTAGCTTCCTCGACATGCATCTTCCCCTTATTGTTAGTATTTTCCATAGTGTCAACACCCTACTCTTCAGTGACCTCAAAAACTTGAGAAGCCTATTTCCCTCCAGTGTCCTCCAAAATTTCTTGGATTTCCAGCTCTTTAGACTCTTCTTCTTAGGTTGATTCATCTGAAGCACTTTTCAAATAGTCAATCAATCTGGTCTTTAGGGCTAGTTTTCTAGTGATCTACCTTTATCTATGCACTCTAGAAGGGAAACTTTCCTTATTAATTTTGGAAGGCTTGTGAGGTTTGCCACCTTGGCCCACTATGGCCCTACCTAGATTCCTATGGGTCCCTTCCATAGTCTCTTCAAAATTTTCTTCTTCTCCATAAATCTTCCTCTTCTTTCCCTTTTTTCTCACAAAGGAGCTAGGGGTATTACTAGGGATCTTAACATGGGTGGAGAAAGGGGCATAATTGGTTTTGGTAAGAGTAGGGGAGACCTAGGATTCATCAATTACATTGCCAGACACCAGGTTGGAGGGAATGTCTTCATTAACACCTTTGATATTCCTTTTTGGCTAAAGGGCATGATGAAAATTGTAGAAATAGAAAATAAGCCCTTGGTGTAGGGAAATAGGTTTTATATCCAGCTTCTTGGCCATTTTAGCTCTCACCCTCAGGATAGAGTGTTCCAAGGAAGAAAGTAGGTAAAAAGGGAAGTTGATAATAACATTGCATCTAAAATGATTTAACAAAGGAAGGTGGTAGTTATAAAACATGGTATAATTCCCCTCGAGAGTGAAGTACTTCATGAGAATGAAGCACACTCCATCCCATGGCTCTGGAAGTTTGACGTGCTCAAACCCTCCTTGATATGGGATGAGTTCTTCTCCTTCACCCAAAAATAGTTTGTGGATAGCCATATCCATGATTTTGGTTTTCCTTTGGCACTTTATACCCTGCAATGTCATACTTGTGGCCATAGAAATCACCTTTTTAGAAATTTCAAAGCTAATACCACCCATAGTGACCCGCTTATTCAACCAGGATCTTGCGAACTACTCAGACAAATTTTCATCATAACCATTCAACCTTTCCAAATATAGGTTGATACCTCCTTCTTTTAAATAATGCCAAACTAATGGATTGTCTTTAAATTCATATTAGGAGATAGGTTTAGTTTGAATACGGTCTCCCCCCATTCTGTAATTACATACCCAATTGATGAAATTCCCAATTTCTGCCTTTAACTTCAAACAAGTAGCTAGCCCTTGCTTCTGTTTGCACTAAATCTAATGTTATATACGAACCAAAAATTTATTTTCTAGATGAAAACTTGAATATTGTCTTACTTATAGTAATAATTGAGGTGTTAGTGGTGGTGGTGACTAGTGGAACTAACTGGGCCAATGTGTCCTCAATTTTTTTAGTGAGGTTTATGATAAATCAAAAATTATAGGTACAACACTTGGAGTAGGAGGTGCACAAATGGGAGAAACCCCATCAATATTAGAACTATCAATAATAGAAACATTAGTAGATGGTATGGTACCACCAAAATAAAATTGAGTTAGATCAATAGTGACTGGGGTTTCTAGTACATGAGGAGGAGTAAATAATAAATAAATACAAAGAAGAACTAATGGGAATTGTAGTATTCATTAAATTACATGGGAAATTAATAGTTTTGGAGGAAACATGACATAAATTAATAATAAAAAAATTATGGAAAGATGTAGGTAAAAAGGTAATTACCTTTGACAATCTTCTTCTAGTCTTAGGATCAAGGAGATCTTGTGGTTACTCTTCCATTACTAGTGCATTTCCATTTAGTTATTTATTGATCAACACCTTACCCTTTTCTAAATCTTCCCCTTCTTCTAAAGTGTAATCCACTAGGGTTATTACTTTTTGTTATATATACACATGCTAAGGGATAGGTGCATTGACTCTTCTCTGAGATGGAGGAGAAATTATAGAACTTGATGTTAGCAATGCATTAGAAGATGAATATTTTAAATATATATCTCCTCCTTTCTTTGAGTCTAGTTATATTTCAATATCTCCTCCTTCAATATCCATTTATTCAATGTCCTATTCACGAGTTTTTTTCTTGTGGAGATGCATAAGAGGTACCTAATTCATAAATGTTCTACTTATCTTCATCAATATGCTCTTGATAAATTCCTAGCGGTGGTCAGGTTTCTTTTGATTCTCTTTGATACTCAGCCATCTCAATATCTATTTTTCCAACTTCATGGGCTTGGGTAGTTGAATCTTTCCATAAATTATAAGGTGTCCATGGAGAAGTAGAAGGTATATAGAATTTATCATGATCAATTGTGAGAGTAGGGTTAATAATAATTATAACTTCTTTCTTAATCAACCCATGAACTAATGCTCTCTCAAGTACAACCTGATAATATTTTGCATTCTGAAAGATAACAACATGTTTAAAATGGACATGCTTGTACTAGATACATAACCTTGTCAAATACCTTGGGAGTTTATTTCATGGATCCTGATCTCTATAATGCTGAGATGGAAGTGTATAATGTTCTCTTAATCTAGTATTAGTGAAAATTTGCCTTCTATCATAATAGATCATTTAAATTATGAACATTAATTTCCCAAGTAATGTCCATTTGTTCTTCTTATTTAGGTTATATTCAATGTTGTGCTAAATTTGGTATGTAGTTTCATGTTCTACAAGTTTATCTGGGGTAATCTTGTGTAAACACATAGGGTTGAACTTATTTCCCTCTATCATTGTGATTGTATAATTAGGGTATAAAATATAATCACCCATAGACTAAAGTGTCTTCTTGATGTAATAATAGAGTCTAGGCATTAGATCCTCATGATTTTCCTACATACTTATGTCTACACTTCTACCATTCAAAATAAATGTTGACGGGAACAATAAATGCACATAAATGAGAAAGAATAACATACTCTATTTTTTATACTACTCATAGGTAGACTCCAAATTTCTCATTTGGTTATGTGAACTATTCCCAATTATCACATCCATGAGAGAGGACATCATTTAGAAACTACCACCTAGTGGCCTCTTGTCTATGTATTGTATTTTTTCCTAGATTCAGACACTTACAATCTCTCCCAATTATATGGTGAGTTGGAAGGTTAACACGATGTCAAGTAAGTGAATCTAATCTAGAGAAACATAATGAATAAAAGGATACCCACAAAACTGATTTAGTAATTGCATCCCAATCCTAATCCCCATTTTGAATTGTTTAATTAGAATTGGCATGTTTTTATTGAAAATTACATTCTCCCCATGTTGAATCCATTTTCATAGTGTGTCTATAATAATATTCTCCTTTTACCAAGTTACCAGTCTATGTTCATCATACAAATCCTCTGCATCTTATTATAGCTACAAGTATTTGGTGAAATCCTCTTTGAAAATGCATGCCACCACTATGGTTTTCCCTATTTGGTGTAGAAAACCACCATCTGATATGTGTCCATAAAATAAAATATCCAAGAAGGTCAATATATGGCATTACCTCTGGTTTAGTCATAGAAAAATATAGTTTATCTCTCCTAAGAGGAATTAAATCTAGCATCAATCATTATTTATTTGGAGATAAATATTCATCATCCATTACACCATCAACATATTTGATAACATCCTAGATAATATTGTAATATGGATACTTACCCTCAAATATTTTAGGTTCTAAGATGGTGTCCTTATACTCAGTTGAATCTTTAATGGATAATTTAGACAAAAATGAGTGTTCCCTAAATGGTTTAGATGAGGACACCATGACTCTAATTTCTATGTTTGTGATACTATAACTTGAATTAGATTGATAATTAAATACAAATATATTATCATATAGATTTAGATAATAATTAGGGTTATTTATACATAAATATATCGAGTTTAATATGTATTTGATAGTTTAGGTTATGCCAATGTCTCACAATTATATCTAGGGAGATCAATTATATTAGTGCAATTCATGCAACATCAATGCATAATGGTTGGCATCCAATATTAATTTTAATTCATATTTTTTCAATAATATTGATAGGTGTATACATGAATTTCCATTTTTCACAATCATAATGCCTTGTTATCAATATCAAACAGGTGTCTCCTACTCACACCTTCATACTTTATCGACATTATTATTATTCATCAACACTTGGCACTCACTTGGGAGTTGAATTGGTAGTTTTCACCCATTACCCAAACATATAATGCAAGGGTATTTAGAAAACCTAAACCTTAAACCCTAAACCCTAAACTTGAAGACCATGTTGAAATACTCAAATCTTGAAGGTCAAAACTTGATGCATAAATTAAGAAGGTAGAAAATGTGAAGGATTCAATTTACAAAGATCATCTTGCAGTACATGAAATGAAAAGAGTAATATCTAAGACAAATTTTGAAGAGAAATTTGTAATATCTAGAATACCAAAGTATAAAACTTGGGATGTAAAATTTGAAGACCAATTCATAAAATTTGAACTACGAAGTGTAAATAGTAAACACTCAAATTCCAAAGACCAAACTGATACAAAGGCATAAGACATAAAATTTTGTAAAAAAACATTAGTAAGTTAGTCCCACAAAATTTATAACATAAAATCCTAAAAGATATAACAAAATAGTAGTATATGTTTTATACACATGAACATTTGTAGCTTATAGGATTAAAACAAAACATATGTTATATCAACACATTAGAGTAACACCAAAGATAGTTCCTGAGCACATGGAAGAGCATTACATGAGTTAAAACCTAAAAGGAGATAACAATAGATGTATAGACATATGGACATGAATACCCTTGGTATCTAAGACTCAACATAACCACATGTTGATTGCTCAAAACATTAGAACATAATGTAGTAAATTGGTTTTTAAAACATGGAATGTTTTCAAATGGATCAAGGTGGGCCATTATTGTGTGAACAAAAAAGTGGGGTATGTTGGCTACAATAGTGCTTTCAAGGAGATACCTTTCAAACATGCATAAGGTTAATCTTAAAATTATTATAAATCCTTTCAAGATATCACCTACTATTACCTTAAAACATGCCTTAAAGGACCTTGTAATACCTTCAAGGGTACCCTTATGCATGTTTAAAATATATTTTCTAGGAGATTCAACATCCCTTGAATGAATGAAAACACATTTTGAGGTATCTCTTGGGATATTCTTTTAAGGACTTGTAATAACTTTAGGGGTAACTTGATGGTATTTCATAGGACATACCTTGAAGGAAAAATCCACTCTTATTCAAGTTTGAAAGGTATCTACTAGGAGATACCCTAAAAGTACACTTGAATGTATTATAAGTCCCTTCAAGATATCACTCAGTACTACCTTCAAACATACATTAAAGGGCCTTGTAATAACTTCAAGGGTACTTTTATGCATGTTTAAAAGGTATCTCCTAGGAGACACCTTAAAACTTTTGGGTTCACCATAGAGGTTCAAATCACATACAGGATCCAAAAATATAAGTAGTTAGTCCTTTTCCATGATTTTGGTCAAAACCCCATTTCTCAATATCACTTTTTATACTATTAAAATACATGGTTTAGTGTTGATTTAATTATCTATTTTTCTCTATTTAATTATTCCACTTTTATGCATGTTTGAAACATATCTTTTCGTAGATACCTTCAAAGTAGGTTGAAACAAGGATTGAAGTATGTAGTATATAATATTAAAAGTAATTTTTTTTTTAATATAGACATAAATAGTGTCATTAAAAAAATGTGTTATACATTACCTTTTTAACATTTTTATGTTTTAACATATTTCCATATGTTATGCCCTTAACCATTGGTGTGTCTAGGGATATGTGTGGCCGACTTGTGGATTACATATCTCTTTTATTTACTTGTTACATTTCTCTATGTTCTTACATACATCAGGCTATGGAATAACCTTGGCTAAGTAAACTATATATAAGAGGTACTGGTTAGTCTTTAATCATCATGTTAAGTATTCTACTATTAGTGCATTATTTTGGAGGTTGCCCCCTCGAAGTGGCTTTGCTATATTATCTAATATTATGTTTTGATATCAATTATCACTATGTAATCTCTCATATTTTTTTATTTTGTGCAATATAAAATCATTTTGTGTGAATATCTAGGTAATTTCATTACAAATTGTATCAAATCTTTGATTTGGGCAAATTTCCTATGGCATTTTTTTTTGATCTAGCGAGGTGTGGCTTCTGGGAGTAGTGAAAGTGAAAGAACATAGCTTACAATTTGAGAAGAATTAAATTTTTCCATCAGTGTAGTATTTCTTGAAACACTTTTTTTTAAAAATATTTAAAAAAAATTATAGAATTTTTTCCCCTTACACACTTACAGTCGTTGGATTCATCTCAAAGAGATGATCATAATGGTATATTATATTAGTACATTTTTTGGTACCAAAAATTTTACTCTAGTGCACAAAGGTAATCATTAGATTCATCTTGACAAGGGGATCACAATGGTACCATTTCCTAGTACACTTTTTTTGGGGTTAAAACCCTCCTAGGGTTGTTTATGGTAGGTCCTTCAACTCAGGGAAGAAAAGAGTCACTATAAACTCCTAAGACTCCTTTTGTTGATGACATGGAGTCTGGAACTTCAGATCTGATGATTTCTTAACTTCAAGAGGACATAAAAAACTTTATGAGCCATGATGACTTTGTTTTAGTCCAAGATGATGTTATAGGGATGCATGAAGAGATTAATGGGGTTCATAGTTAATTGCATCATGTCACTATATAATTGGCTACCCTCACATCTTAGTTTCATCCTAACAACCCTCCACTTAAGCATTCAAATCCTCCTCTCAACAACTCCTATGATGGTATGAAATTGATGTTGCCAAAAGTGTAAATGTGTAAGTTTGATGGTAAGGATCCTCTCACTTGGATTACCCAAATTAAGAATTTATTTGAGTTGCATCAAACCCTAATTCTCAGAGGGTGATGGTGGAATCCCTATATATGTAACCTAAATAACTCATTTGGTATCATTGGTTATGTGCTCAAAATAAAAATATTGGTGCTCCTATTACATGGAATATTTTTACTGAGGAGTTGATAGCTCATTATCAGAATAATGTATCTGAGAACTATTTTAGCCAATTAGCTAAGCTATGGAAAATAGGAACTATTAAGGATTATATTCATCAATTTCAACTTTATAGGTGGAAGATATCACTGAGATAAATTTGATGGATATATTTTTGGGTGGCCTCAAAGATAGCATCTAATAAAAGGTTCAAATTTTTAATCCAACATTTGTATTAGAAGTTATCCCTAAGGCATGCATGATAGAAGAAAAAGAGATGGTCAAAAGGAAAACTTTCACTACTAGTCATGATCACAACTTTTTAGCACCATCATTTGATATGCCACCAAACTAACATAATGACAAACTAAGGAGAAGTGAATGAAAGGGTTGTGTTATGGTTGTGATAGAAAATGGAGCAAAGACCATCGTTGTGCTGAAAAGAAGTTGTTTTACATTGAAGGTGCCAATGATGATGAAGATGATGTAGAAGTACATTATGTAGATGTAATATTTCTTGAGGAGGAATCTGAAGAATCTCAACCTACTATTTCATGTCATGCCCTATTAGGTATTATTACTCTCAAAACTCTTAAAGTGATGGGTTTCCTTACGAAACAAAAAGTCACTATCTTGATTGATTCTAGGAGCACACACAACTTCATCCACATGAAGTTGGCTAATAATTTAAATTGTTTCATTTATCTAGAGAAAAAATATTAAATTATGATTATAGATAGTGGTAATCTCATCTATTGATGAAAATTTCATAGTATTAAGTTGGCCAAGGGAAACTACTTATTAGATTCTCTTATGTTTGTTATTCTGATGGGTGGAGCTGATATTGTTCTTGGAGTCTAGTGGCTCACCACTTTGGGTACTATTGAGATGAATTTTCATTTTGAAGAAAGGAAATTTGAGCTAAGAGGATTAAAGGATAAATCTCCCCAACTTGTTAGCTCCCATTAAATGACAAAGATTCTTCATAATGGTGCCATGGGATTCATATCTCACTTGTTTTCTATGGAAGTACATCCAACTCAGTCATCTCCACCTCTTGATCTACAATAAATAATTGATGCTCATTCTATTAATTTTGGAGACATGCTAAAAGGACTTCCACCTAGCCACATGCATGAGCATGATATCATACTTATTCCTAGTAGAACACCACCAAACATCAGGCTATTTAGGTATCCCTATGCGTAAAAAAGTGAAATTTAAAAGATGGTACAAGAGATGTTGGATGTAGGAATCATTCACCATAGCCAAAGTGAATAATCTTCACCAGTTGTCATGGTGAGAAAGAAAGATGACACTTGGAGGATGTGCTTTCACTATAGAGAACTCAACAAATACACTATCAAAGATAAGTTCCTAATTCCTATCATTGATGAGTTGTTAGATGAATAGAATGGTTCTCTTTATTTTACCAAGTTAGATCTGCATTCTAGGTATCATCAATCAAGATCTATGATGAAGACATACCCAAAACTACTTGTAGGACTCATGCGGGCCATTATGAGTTTTTGGTTATGCCTTTTGGCCTAAAAAATGCACCATATACTTTTTAGAGTTTGATTAATACTATTTTAAAGCTATTTTTAAGGAAATTTGTTTAGTATTCTTTGATGATATCCTCATTTATAGTAAAAATTGGGCAAACCATTTGCAACATGTGAAACAGGTACTCTCCATTTTAGAGAAAAATCAATTGTATGCCAAACCTTATAAATGTACTTTTGGGGTCGGTGAGGTTGAATATTTGGGTCATTTGGTGTTTTATGAAGGAGTAAAAGTGGATCCTAGAAAAACCCAAGCAATAGTGGACTGGCCAATTCCTAAGACACTCAAGTAACTTCAGGGATTTTTAGGGCTGACTAGTTACTATCATAGATTTGTCAAAAACTATGGTAGTATTGCAGCCCCACTTACCTCTTTGTTAAAGAAAGACTCCTTTTAGTGGACTGATGTAGCTACTTAGGCATTTGAGTAATTGATATTGGCTATGTGCACTACTCCAGTATTGGTCACTCCTAATTTTTCTAAGACTTTTATGGTTGAATGTGATGCATCTAGGTATGATATGGGTGTTGTACTCATACAAGAAGGTAGACCACTAGCATTTGAAAGTCATCAACTCAAGGGTAAAAATCAACACAAGCCCATCTATGAGAAGGAAATGATGGCCATTTTGCATGCAGTCAAACAATGGAGACCTTATTTGATGGGTCATCACTTTTAGGTAAAAATTGATCATGATAGTCTTAAATATTTTTTAGAAAAAAGGTTGTCATCTAAATAACAATAGAAATGGGTAATTAAGATGTTAGGCTATGATTTTGAAATAGTCTTCAAAAAAGGCAAGGACAATGTGGTGGCAGATGCACTATCCAAAAAAGATGAATTAGTTGAAGCATTGCTATGTGACATAACCATTTTGTAAGTAGATTGGCTAGAAGAAACACAATCAAAATGGGAACATGATAGTACTACTCATGATTTGATTCAAAATATTCAGCAAGGTTTAGGTGGGTTTGAAAAATTCACATGGAAAGGTAATGCATTATGGTATAGAAATATATTGTACCTGTGTAATAATTCTCATCTTAAACAAAAAATCCTTTAAGAACTTCATGCAACTCCAATCAGGGGTCAAGTATTTTTGAAAACCTATCACAAAATCAAGCAGGATTTTTTTTGGGAAAGTCTCAAGGGGGATGTCCAGAAATACGTGGCTAAATTTATGATCTATAAACAAAACAAAGGTGAAACCATCAAAAATCCAAGTATCTTACAATGTTTATCTATCCCTAGACAGTGTTGGGAAGAGGATCTATGGATTTCATTACAAGGTTACAAAGATCTGATGGTCAAAATGTTATCATGGTTGTTGTAGATCATCTCAATAAGTATGTTCATTTTTGTTTAGTATCCTAGCCATTTTTTTCTAGTATAGTAGCTTTTGATTTTTTGAATATAGTTTAGAAACTGCATGGGACTCCTAAGATCTTTATCAATGATAGAGATCCCATTTCTACTAGTAATTTTTGGATTGGGTTATGTACATGTTTAGGCATCCAATTGGCTCATCATTCATCCTATCATCCTCAATCTGATGGAAAAAATGAGGTAGTCAACAAATGTTTGGAAGGATATCTCCATTTTTTTATTTTTGATAAACAAGATAAATGGGCTCATTGGCTACCACTTGCTAAATGATGGCATAATACTTCTATTCATAGTTCTTCCAAAATGTCTCCTTTTGTGGCAATATATGGATACCACCCTCTATCCATCAATTCAACCTTGAAGTTCCATCCTAAGGCTTGTGTAGTTGAATAAAATATTCACCATCAATAGGAGGTCCTTGTAAGTTTGTGTGAAAAATTGGTTATGGCCTAGAATCACATGAATCAATAATAAGATCAACATAGAAGTGAGAGGCATTTTGACATTGCTGATTGGGTCTTTGTTCTCTTATAACCATACAAATAGATGTCATTGAAGCAACAAAAAAGGATAACAAGTTGTACCCTAAGTATTATGGGCCTTATCAAATCTTGCAAAAAATTTGTAGTCTAGCCTACAAGTTAAATTTTCCTTCATCCACTCATATACATCCAGTATTTCATCTATCATGCTTGAAGAAAGTCATTAGACATAGAGTTACTATTTAAATAGAATTACCAGAATCGGATGAGGAAGGTAGAGTTGTTCTTGATCTTGAGGTGATCCTTCGAAGGTACACCAAGAAACTACATTCTAAAGCAATTAAAGAATACTTGATCAAATGGAAGAATATTCCATGTGAATATTCCACTTGGGAGGATGAAGCATTTGTGTAGCAGCATCTAGAGTTGTCAAAACATTGAGGACAATGTTGTTTTGAAGGGGAAGGGCTTGTTACACCCTTAACCATTGGTGTGTCTAGGGATATATGTGGCGGACTTGTGGCATGCATACCTCTTTTATTTACTTCTTACATTTCTCTATGTTCTTAGATAGGTCAGCCTATAAAATAACCTTGGGTAAGTAGACTATATATAGGAGGTAGTGGTTAGTCTTTAATCATGCTAATTATTATGCTATTAGTGTATTATTGTGGAGGTTTCCCCCTCAAAGTGGCTTTGCTATATTATCTAGTATTCTATTCTATTCTCAACTATCATTGTGTAATCTCTCATATTTTCTTATTTTTCCCAATATAAAATCATTTTGTGTGAATATCTAATTAATTTCATTACACATACTTATGTTATGTTATAAATAAAACTTTACCTCCTATATTTAGGTATAAATTGGACAGATTTTATAAATACCTTGATTAACAAATATTCTCATGTCTTTTAAAAATTCTAGGATGAAAAAGCATACATTAATGGATTTCCAATGTGGAGACTATTTTTTTCTCATAAATAATGGTAAGATCATTGGTGAAGGAAGAATACACAAAGTTTTGGGTTCAAATGCTAACTTTTTGGAATCTATAAATATCACTTCCACATGACACAATGACTAAATACATATTGAATGTGTATGTGTTAATGTGACAAAATATTTTGACTTATCTCTATCACTTCCATTTCCTAGAGATTTTGTGAATAATTTGGAGTATTTAGTTGATAGTTTTACTATATGGAGTAGAATAATGATGCAACATGTCAAAAACAAATTTTATATAGAGAATGACATAGAAGAAGGAGAATATAAGTTTAGTTTAGTTATGCCTATAAAACCATCAAAATAATAAAACCATTAACTAGATTCATTTGTTTGATATATAGATGATCCTACCTCATTTCATATCCTAAGAAATGAGTTTATTGGGGAATGGATACATTTGTTACATAGATGTACAAATCTTGCAAATGATGAAAAAATTGCTCTTGGTCATGTTGAACTTGCACAACCAGGGGAGATTTTTTTTTTCAATCATATCCCAATGGTATAAAATGAATTTAAAAATTACATAAGGCATGTTACACAAAATTATGATATTTTTAGTACAGAGGTAACTGAAACATCTATCATTGAATGGCCTTCCAACAAGATAGTGGGCATTTAATGTAGAGCAATCATTTTACCATACATGACACCAAAGGAAAAATAAATTAGAAATGTTGAGGATGCAGTGGATATTGAATTCATTCCTTGCATTACATTCTTAGATCAAAGAGATCTAAAAAAATAACTCATGCCTACAACTACACATGCCAAAAAATAATATAACTAAACACTTCAATTAACCAAGTAGAGTTTGATGTAAGCATAGATAGTGAGATTGTTATAGGTATAATCACAGAGAGTGGGGGTGAATCAATGATCCCAAATAATCCCACTTCAATTTTAATCTTTACAAACACTTAACCAGTTACCACAAACATTCATGAAGTGTACACATCATGCATAACAAAGAGCAAGAGAGACAATACAAGATTAATCACATAACACATGACATATATGGGAAACCCTCTTGGGGGATAAATCCCACTAGAACCTATAATTGGAATGCTATCCTATAATAAAAAGAATAAATTTATACCATCTACAACTTATCAAGGAACTATAATCCCTATTTAGTGAGATTACAATCCCACAAGGTGATACAACACCTATCTAGCTAAGCTACAACAAAAACCAAACTTTTTGAAGTTTTAGCTTAAAAAGAATATGTAACCCCCTTATATGTTGAGATTCCACAACAAAAACTATGAATGCATCCACCTATGAACTGATGTATTTAATATCTGATGATGGACCTTTGATTTTCACTCTTCACCTTCATTCACACTCAAATAACAAGAGAACCATTTTACCAACATAATTATGAAATACAAGTCATATAAACTATCCTAAATCTATAATAATATTTAAATCATCCACAAGGAACTCTACCCCTCCTTCAATCCATAATTCACACACACAATCTTCTCTCAAATATCTCCTAAGTCTCTCCCTCAAGTTTAGAAACTAATATATTTAGTTTCACCATTTATAGAGCTATCATGATTATAAAAATATTGGTTAGTAATTAGGCATGCCTTAATCCTTAATAAATATATCATATGAATACACAACACAAAAATATCTTCATAGGTCAACCATAGCATTTATGGGTCACCATTAAGTAGCTACACCTTTTAATAAGGCCCTTGTAGCTCTTATAGGTCTAATATAGACCTATTCACCCATTTTTCACATCAACAAGAAAAAAAAGAACATAGGACCACTTCCAAAAGCATAGTTCCATACTAAATGACTTCTTTAGTAATTCTTAAATGCTTATAGTCATCATTACACTCTTTTGTGTAATCTTAATAAACATTCTATAGACATAGTCATCATAAATGAATACATAGTTGACTTGTAAACCTTTGATCATACTACATATGATTTTCCAAACTTAATAATTCACACAAATGATCCTCATGGATTCTAAAACACTTAATAATATCTAATTCATCAAGAGATATTAAAACAATATCAAAACAAGATCAAACAATATTTTTGGGTCACTTACAGTCCATCCACGAACACACAATCAACTTCGAACCTCAATATTTATAAATATACACACTTTCAGATCTTTAACATTATATTTAAAAATGTTCCTTTGAGTACTTTATAAATTTTATTTTTACACCATGAGAAAATTCTACATAGATCAGAAGATATAGCCAAAATATAGAGCACTAGTTTTTCCTTTGTGAATTCAAATATTCCAATGCAAATAGTCACAATTAAACCTCAAACACCATGATCTCATCTCCTGCACATTATTCTTAGATTAAACATGAACCATCAATCTTACTATATGAAGCTCTACCTTTAACACATAGTCTACCAATGTCAGATGTTAAACCTTGAATATGTTGACCTCATATCATGCAATCTAATTTTTTTTTTAACTCATTCCCTCCATCAATATATTATACATATCTTAGTATTTAAAAATGATAAACAACTATCACTTTGACCTCTTTACTTTAATACACACCATTGATCTCTATCTGTATAATCACCCACTCACTATTGATCCTGGAAAGAAGCTCAATATTTCTCTACTAAGCATTAAACATTACACACTTGGTACCATCTTATTACTTCTTAGCTTCTTACATAAATTCAATCCATTGATGTTTCTCAAACTTTAACTTGTGAAAATTTGACTAAGTGTGAGGACCTTACTTATCTACTTAAAAGGCTAACTTTGCATAGTCATATCTTTTGCTTTACTCACTCACAAGTTTTCAAATTTGGATCATATGATCTCCTCACATAGGAGAATCCAAACATGTATCAAAATTATCTTGTATCAAATTTGGATCATGTTTGAGATATAGTGACATTAAAATTCTCTCTCATATTTTTCTACCATAAAGCCAACTATGTCAAAAACTTATCTAGAAAGCCAACTTTGAACATGCATATCTTTTGTCATACTTCAACACATGACCTAAAAGTTAGTGAAAAGTAAACTAGGTACAAAACTAAATAAAACCATATGATCACCTTCTCCTGAAATGTACACAGGTGTGAGATATGCCATCACCAAACTACTTACTTGGTTCTTTCTTGCCTCTTGTAAATTTGGCTAAGTATGTGAAAACATTGTCAAACTGCATAGGAGCACAACTTTGCACATGCATATATTTTGATGAACTTTGATGAATGATAAAAAAATTAGTTTAAATCATATAGGGATTAATTTTATCACAACCATTTGAACAACTACCCTTGAATCATCCACATGTGGCAATGGTGATGTCATCAAATTGCCTAAGATTTTCTACCACTAGACCTAAAATGGCTAGATAAAAAATATGGACTACCAAATGAATTCCACTTATGCAAATAAGCACCCAAATATTATAAAACATCTTAGGTATCCATTTAACATCCTTAAATCACCATACTCATTCCTAAACATCTATAACCATTCAAACTCTAAAGATCAACCAAGCCTTCTTCAAGCATATTAGGATACCCACATTACACACTTTTTCATTATGACTTAGGATATGAAGTAATTTCATCCACTTACCTGGACATCTCCATGACATCATTTAAAACTATCTAAAAATCTCTCCCTTTGTCATTGATTTCAACAACCATCATATATAGCAACATACATCTCACCTTCCTTCTCTCTCTTTAAGCACTCTCATAATAGGAAATTTATCCCCCTTTGACATAATGAAAAAATGGGAACCAACTAATCCTAAGAACCTAAAAATAATACCAAAAGGATAGGACCATCTTGGAAAGATGATACAAATCCCCTACTATGAGCGTACTTTTACTTTCCTTGAAAAATTCCTCTTGTTCCATGCCAACACTCTCTTCAACCAAACACTGCAAATAATGAATAAATAACACATAAAAACCAATAAAATATAATATAATTCACTAAGAAACATCTGAGAGGGACTCCCCTAAAATACCCCAGACATTGTATCTTTTGAGCATCTTGAGATCTCCACACACTATGAAGAACCACCACATAGCCTTACTAGCCTTCTCTCTCAAGTTACCATAAGGACCACCAATAGAAATTCATGCAAATAACCAAATAAGAAACATAATCTCACCCAACCTAATAAATCTCCTTGAAAAAAACATACCTTTCTCTTTTGGAGAAACTGAGCAAAAAGCACTTCTTCAAACTAGGCTTGTCTATCCTCCTTGTAGCCCTACCTAGAACTTGCAAAGCCCATAATTTTTATTAGACACATCTTCAAGATCTAAAAATTAATATATAGATAATTCTAATTTCTCCCCTCAATCTCACTAATTTTCTTCACCAATATCATCCTCTATAACACACTTTCATCACAAACCTACTGGCCAATTAACCATCCATATTGACAAAAGATTGAATAACTTGAAAACCATAAACCTTATAGTCTCCATTAAGCTTTATTTGAAAACCCATTTATCCCATTCAACCTATTTATAATCATAAAACCTCAACTCATAATGAAAACTAATTTTCTATCATATCTCAAAACCCTAGAATCTTAAAACAAACCAAATCAATAAACCTCCTTTTGGTCAATGTCCACCTCTAAAAAGTTTTACACACCTAGAGACACTGATCATACACTTTTATAACAATATTTGAGCATTCAAAACTTTGGGAGTATTGACTTAATATAACCTATTTTAGACATACTTGCCCTTAAGCCAAAAATTGAGAAAATACAGATCACACAAAATATCCTCAATTGGCACAAACCTACCTTCAGACCACAAAAACACCTGGATAACATCACCAAGGAATGCATAGACCTTTATAAGCACCAAAATATTCTTGAAAATTCATTAAAATCATTATTCCATCTAAAAATAACAATTATAATCATGTATTATAGCTCCTTCACAAATCTCTAGAATAAGTTCTTGATCTTGTTACTCCCCCTTAACCAAAGACCTTCTCCTATTGGCATTATCATATTGAGCACACAAAATTTATTATTCATAAGAAAATATTTCTCTAAGAAGAATATACAGAGACACCTTACTTCACAATATCTTAGAACAATGTGAAATTAGGAGTTGTCCATAGGTCCTCATATTCCTTCTCCTCCTCGGGCATTTGATACTTGTAGTTCTTCTTCTTATTCTTAGGCTTAAGAAAAGAAACATAATCAAAAACCAAAATATTCTCCTTCTCTTCTAAGATTTAATTGAAAATACATGGAGACAACAAAAATTCATGACATACCTTTTCATCTGAAGAATCCACCTTATAGTTTGAAACCTCATCACTAGGCACAAACAATTGATGTTCTTTGTATGGTACATGCTCAAAAACATTAGGATGTTCACTTGAATCCATACAAACCTTAAAACTAGACTCAAAATGTATCTTGGTTTTATCTTTGAGTTAGATCTCTTCATTCCAAACATGAGAAGACAATGCGAGCCCTTAACACTCTTTAACTTTGAAAGCATTCTCCACCATAGCAATTTGACTATTTAGACCTATAGACCCATCATGACTCACAATTGTCACCTTTTTCTTCCATGTGTTAACTTGAATTATTTCTTACACTCTAGGATCCTAATTAAATCTATTCTATCTTATAGGCCTTTGATTGTAGAATCTAGAAACGTGACCTCTCTGTTGATAATTGAAGCACACTATACCTTTTACAAGAAACGGATCATGCCATACCTTATTTGGATAAAAACTTGCAATGTGTCTTATGTCATGACAACTGAAACAACCTCCTCTTTTTGAATAGGACTCATTTTTACTATCTATTCTATCTTATAGGCCTTTGATTGTAGAATCTAGAAATGTGACCTCTATGTTGATAATTGAAGCACACTATACCTTTTACAAGAAACGAATCATGCCATACCTTATTTGGATAAAAACTTGCAATGTGTCTTATGTCATGACAACTGAAACAACCTCCTATTTTTACTAAAAACCCCCATCATATTTCCATGCAAACTCATTTCTAATAGTTCTCTTGCATTCTCTATCCCTATGACCAAATTAATTACATGTGTAACACTAACCATTAAATCTTACATACATCATGGTATTTTTTTGTTTGATATGATTTGTCTTTACTCTTTTAGTACCTTCATTCCTTATCTGATGATTTGTCTTCAAATTATGATTATCCTGGTTCACATTATTCTTCATCTTATCTTGAGTTACATTCTTTTGTTCTTCTTCATAGACAAAACTAGTTATATCACTAGCATGATTTTGACCACTCAGAATATTGTCTAGATCACATGAGTTCTTTTAAAATCTCAAAAATGTATTCACCTTACTATATGTTTTTTCTAAATCAGATTTTGAAGACTCATTTTTAAAAACATACCTTAAATATTCATCTTCTTTAGCTTTTAGGATTGTAGACTGAATTTCCAATTGACAACTGAGATGCTTGATCATATTTCATGATAATTGGTGTCTTCATTCATCCTTCCCTCATGAAAACTAAATTTGTCCTCATAGTCCTTGAGTTTAGATTTCACCTTCTTATTGATCTTCTTCTACATCGTTAGTTCTTCAAGAGCATTCATCAAGATAGTTTCATAATCCACCTCATCTTCATCATCATCTGAATCACTTCAAGTATACACCTTATGATGTGAGAAACCTCCTTCCTTAGACATGAACATGGATTCATCCTCAATAGGACCATCATATTCATGATCATATTCTCAATCACTATCTTCACTCTCATCTGATGAGCTACAATCTTCTTTAGTGTAGAGACTCTTCTTATTTTTGAAGGACTTCTTGTTGATATATTTTTTGAATCTTTACTTCCTATATGTATTCTTGTATTCATATTGTTAATCATCATGATCTTAATTATCATTATTCTCATGGATATGAGGGAACTTATGAGTAAAATTTCCTATCTTTCCATAGTTAAAATATTTGAAGGGTAGTTTACCCTTATACTTCCCTAAGCCTATGTTCAATTTCTTAATAATCAAAGCAATTAGTTCATCCTAATCAATTTAAAATATGTCATTCTCTTTGGGTTTCTTACCTTGGAACTTCTTCTTTGGCTTCATCTATGTCTGGAATGAAGCTTCCTTATTTGGTGGTATATCATCATTTACTATAATCTCATATGTAGTAATGGTGCTATGCAATTGATCCATCTTCAAATAAGTAAGATCATGACTCTCTTATATATTAGATAATTTTGGATCAAACTTGAGAGATATAGATATTAATAGCTTTAAGGCTATAGTATCCTCTTCAAGGTTCTCTCCAAGACCTCTGATGATTTTTACAGTCTCATCAACTCTCTATAGAAAGGATGCCACAAAATCTTCTTCCTTCATCTTGAGACTTTAAAATTGCCTTATATGAGTCTAAAAATTATAAATATTGAGCTTTTAATATCCTTCATAAATGATCTACATTTTATCCCATATCTCTTTAGCAGACTTATATTGGATTAATTTGGTGAACTTGATCTTTGTAAGCCCACAAGTGATGGCATTCATTGCCTTAAAATTATTCTCAAATAGATTATTGTCTATATCACTATATGGAGGAGTAGTAGGAACAACATAACCATATATAATAGATTACCATAAATCAAACTACTAGCCATTTTGGCCCACATAATAAGTTTTTTTCCTAGATGTATTGTAGTGTCCAGAAAATCAAAAAAATGGAACAAGAGCTAAAAACATTCTAGATGGAATGAGTAGACCTAAGGGATCATGTAACTTGAAAATATTTTTAAAAACTTTAGTTTTATTAAAATTTTAATTTTCCAATTTTTAAGGATAGGAATAGAGTTATAAAGACACCATATGGTGTCAACAGGGCTTGTAATGACTATGAAAGTGCATGGTATTCATCTAGTTCTTCATTGTGTTCATCTTGACATTTGGGTCTAGTGATAGGAATTATAAGTAGGTTGTTTGATGGTGTTATATCTTTCATGCACGAAGGTGTCATGGAAAATGGTCACATGGGTTTGTTCATTTTTTATCCTAATTGTTGTGCTAAATTTCAGGCAATACATCCAAGTGCAACATAAGATATGAGTGTTCAAAGTTAGCCTCTTAGGTATAATTTGATAAGTATCCATAATAAAGCCATTTTTTAAAGGAGATCAAATAGAGATGAGTGAGAAGTTTGATGGTGCTATATCTCACACATGTGGTAGTTTCTTTCACTTGAATATGTACCCTTTAAGGAGATGCCATGGTTCTCCTCACCCAAATTGCACAATGGAATCACTTTTAGGCTTATGGGTAGCCTAAGGAATGAAGTGAATCTATATATAGGGATATCTACCTTTATGTACTACTACTACAACAACAACAACAACAACTACTACTACTACTACTACTACTACTACTACTACTACTACTACTACTACTACTACTACTACTACTACCACCACCACCACCACCACCACCACCACCACCACCACCACCACCACCACCACTACTACTACTACTACTACTAAATTTGGGGGTGAAATGGGAGAGAAAGAACTCAAATTAAAGATAAAATATGAAGGTGATACATGAAATTAGTTTCATGAGTTCTAACCAATTGCATTCTACACTTAAGACCAAGAAATAAACCAAAACATACACTTTCCCAAATCTATATCTTCTTGTATCAATATTACATTATGGGGTCATAGATGATATGCAAGGATATGAGGACTATAGAAAATGTATTTAATGACACTAATGAAAAGGATACTCACTTAAACCATCAACATCTCTTTGAACACTTCACATGCCCTACAAGAAGAGATAGCAAATAGGTGAAAGAATGAAGTACAATGCTAAGGAATCCATAGTCTTCACTAAGTAAATTCAACATTTAAGTAGAGAAAACTATGAAAAATCATGAGATAGGTAAAAAATTAGTCATTTTATTGATCAAAATCTGTAAAAATTAATAGGGCTTCTCTATACTTAGGTGGAGCATCCCATACAATGCCAAAATGGCTGACTCTTATAGAGTCTATGAGAGAGAGAGAGAGACAGAAAGAGAGAAGTCCAAGGATCACAAAGACAATTGTAAATTAAATAATTTAATTTATCCATGAATTGAAATATGATATTGGTTGAAACATGCAAGTTTAGGAGCAATAAATGCCAATCCTAGTCATCAAAGCTAGGCAAAATGGCATAAAACTCCTTTTGCATAGAAAAACTGCCTTCATGATTGGATATTTTTGAGTGAATTATAACTAATATATGGTATGAAAAATAATTTTAATTGAAGGGGAGGCTATCACACAATAATTTACATGCATTTTTTGCATGATTGGTCAGCTGGAATCACATTGTAGAGAGCCATCATCATCTATTGTCCTAAAAACTATCCTTTCATGCACCTTGCACACTTAGCCTCAAAATTATCATCAATTTTACATTGAAATACATGGTATTAATTTTATGAAACTTTTAAATACCTTAAATTTCCTTGGAATCATCAGGGGAACCTTAAAAGGATATTCATTTGGAGTTTTCAAACTTCTCCCTAGCTTGTGCATTAGGCCAATTTTGGCTCTCTAAAAGTAAAAACGTAATTGAATCACTTATAGGTTTATTAATTACATTAATTTAATATTTAGAGTTATCTTAAATGTAAATATTTCACTCAAACTTTGTTTCATCTCTTAATTCATCATGTAGCCTACACAATACACAAAATAATGAGAAAAAGCTTGTTTTTTCCCTCATCCATACAATTCCATACCAAAAAAAAAGGTGTGGAGAATATTTTTGAGTTACTATAAACTATCTAATATATGTTTTTATAAAAATTTCTCATCTGGTTTCATCTTTAACTCTATTTTCCAAGATTGGTCCTTAACAAGGGTTTAGTAGGGTTTTATGCCTATTTTTTGTGTTAACAATTGCTCATAAAGTTGGGACATCTAAATTGAGAATAATTCCAAAAATATGGAATATATTACCCTGATAACATCCCCTAACTCCTTTTTCTCCCATGAATATCCTTACGAAATATGTGAGCATTAGAAAATAGCCTATCATGTTTGTTTCCCTCATTTTGCAAGTTTGAGTTGATTCTTGAGCTAAAAATGACCTTTTTGATGGTTTCCATAACCTAAAAAGGATTGAAAATTTTATTTTTGTCTCATAAAATTTCTCCATATTCTATAAATCAGGTTTCATGTTAGAAGTGTGAATGGCTACATCCTTGCTCATTAGGTTTAGTCTTAGTAAGTAGGCCTGACTGTAACATCTGACACTTTGAATCTTATTTTTAAATTTATTTTATCCACATAGATTTAATAAACCTATATCAATTACATATAAATTATTCAAGAGGTTAGAAAACTTATTCTATTCTTAAAGTGACTAGACCTTCTCATTTGGACCCCTAAACCTAGCCCTGCCTAGTAGGTCTGTTTGCAGCCCTTGGTTCATGGAGCACTATATTTTATTTCAACCTCCCCTAATAGGTTTATAATGATTTTTTGGGTTTAATTAATCTTTAAAAACCATCTTAAAAGGCCAAAAAAATCTCTATTTCATCCCTTTTACATGATCTTTCCAAACTACTTGTGTTGTGATCCAAGAGAGTACCCCTATTTTGAGATAGAATTGGGGGTATTTACCCTATTTATTTAAGAAATATGAGAATTATAGGTGTTTTTTAAAGTTATAATTACTATCCATACCAAAATACATCCTTTGGTTTAGTGATTTGACCCCTGAAAACTTGCAAAAATCAGGACTAACTCCTAAAAGTAGACTATGCAAGTTTTAAGACTATGGATTGTGTTTACATCCTTTTGGGCTCATAAGATATTTTGGTGATAACACCCACACCCCAATAATATGTTAAATAAATTACTAATAATGTGTGAACTTATATAAATTCTTCCCATGCCTCTTAATCTTCAAAAATAAATGAGTCCACTACCTTGTTCAAGCTCTCTAACTGTAAGTGGCTTAGTTAGTGACTCCTACTATAGGTGGAAATGCCTAATTAGGCTTGAAAATGATATTGTAACAACCTCATTTAAACCACCATGATCATATATTATATTCCTTGGATATTTATTCTCCTTATATGGCCTTTCATAATTACTTAGGCACATTTCTCACATCACTGTTTAACTCAGTCATTTTAAGCTTAGTTGTAGGTGCACATTTGTTATTTAGACCTAGGTTATGATGTTGGGAGGACTCATTTTCATCCCTTTAATTCACCTATAATTTATCTATAATTTTATTGATATTGGACCCATATTTTCATATTTTTTAGGCTTGAATCATTACCTAAACACCCTATTATTTTACTTATTCTCTGTCTAACTAAGATAACCCAGTTTAGGGTTCTTGTAGGTCTTTATGGCCTTATCCATTGGGTGTGATCATGATGTCCTTGGAATATTTTAATCCTTGAGCTGATTTAATACATGTTTAACTTATCATTAACTTCTTATTAAACTTCAAAATGCTACCTTACATTAACCTCTTCATGCCACTATCTACCCTGCTTGTAAGTGGACTGAGACATTTCCTTTTTACCCTATAAGTGGATTTCTTATATGGATAAACCTAGTCTTGGTGTTTAATATTATTTGGATTTATACCAAGTGTATGTTTATATCCCAAGACTATTTTTATGACCTAAAAACATCATAAAATCAAAACTGCTCATTGCCTACTAACTGATTGTAGGTATTCAATTGAGCCACATGTATAGAATGTGTTTTGTATATGGGATTCAAAACATGACTTGTCATATTTTGTGGATGGTATTTAAGTCATAAAAGATCACCTTAAATCACTTTAAACCTTAAACCAGGGGGACAAGGTCCACTTTTAAACCTTAGTGAAAACATTTCCTCTCCCTCTTAGGCCTGTAGATATCATTGAAGGGTTTTTAGTAGTTTATAGGCAACTTTGGGGGTCTTGAAACAACATTTTCATTAAATCTCAACCCTCCAAACCTTGTAGATATATTGTCCTATATAATTAATACTAATAAAACTAATTAAGATGTATTTATAGTTCATGTGACCATGATTCATGATTTTCACAAAATCCTACAGACCTCTGTTTAGCACTTTTAGGGACAAGAAACCTTGAACTTAGTTACTGACCTCTTGAACCTAGTTTATAACCTACTTAGTAATTTTAACCCCTTTGGTATAGAAACTATAGTCTCCTTGGAAAATTAGAATCTTAGGAAGGATTTAATTGTTGTATTTGACATATCTACATGAGTACCCCTGCTCTCTGCCAATGAACCCTGTAGGTGAACATTCTCAAGCCTATAACTAGTATATGCAAGTGTGAGTAATGCACATTTCATTAGTTTTTCATGAATTGTGAGCCATTTAAAAAATTTAAAATATTTTCCTCATACTCTTTGATTTTTAAACCTCTTTGAAAATATCCCCAACCTCATCATGACATCAATAATGGCTCTTATTGGTGTAAATGGGCTATATATAAGAAGATTATGAGTAAGATTGAGGGAAAAGACATTGCATGTGGCCTTCAAATAGGTATTAAAATAATTTTAATTCTTCAAAAATGTATTAAAAATATAATGGATGTAAAAAAATAACTAACACATTCCATTCAATGTGAAAGTCCCTTCCAAGCTCCTATAGATGTATACTTCAATGGCAAAATATGTATATGTTTAGTCTATGCATACAAACTATGAGGGTTGCTTAGATAATGAGGTCATAATATGTAGGGATAAATATGATAACCTTTAAAACATGTTAATGATTTTAACACAGCCCATTGAATCAATAAAAAATAACAAAACTCTTGCAAAAGGTGAAAACTCTTCAAAATGCAAACTAGCATATCTTCCTGCAAGTTGAGATAATTAGCTTATCAAAACCAATTGAAATATGAAAAAAGTGTGTGAATAATTATAGTGTGAATCCAAAAATATTTTAAACCAATATCATCAACCAATTTGTATGGACCTTCTTAGAATGAAAGAAAACCTACAGGGTGCATGGATGAGCAGACCGTTTTAGAAGCTAAACTTTGAATGGATGGTTCACAAAGCATAGTTAACCAATCATAAAAATTATTATATTTATTTGAATATATATAAGTATAATATTTATTCCAAAAATAATTCTATCTAAAATTTCTTGTACTTTTTGTACTGAGCAAAAACCTGAAGGTACCTCTGGTTTGCCAAGAAGGTCAAAAAAATGTACATAATGGTTTTAAGAAATAAATGTTAGTTTAAAATAAAAAATATGTATGTGAATGGGTAATATATATAGATTCACATTTAAATTTTTTCCAAGTGGCACACTTCCCAAAGAGGCTATACAAGTGTCCATTTCTCTCTCTTTGACCAAGAAAACTGCCTTTTCTCTGAACAACCTACCATTTATTTAGTTACGTCATCTTAATAAGACTTATAAGGACATATGGTGAATTAAATCCTCTTTTTTAACTTGAAAAAATCCCAAGAAACATGTATAAAGCATTAAATGCACCATTTAGATCCCTCAAAATGACTTAAAATGATAAATAGACCTAGAAACTACTTGAAAAAAGTTAATATAACATAAATTGACATTAATTGACCTATGAAACGCCTTATAACAACATATTATGTCCTATTATATGTCTAAAAATGAATATTTTTTCTAGGGGTGCCCTATTTTGACCTGAAAGTCAAAATTGGTCAATAATAGTTTCAGAAGAAAATGATCATATGAGTTTATTTAGTTTAATACCAAGAACATATGAACTAAAGTTTTAAGTCATTAAACGAAGCATGACAAAATTTATGCATGTTCAAAGTTGGCTCCTTAGACAAAATTCACTAACTTTCCATACTTAGCCATTTTTAACCATAATAGGCACACAAACATCATGCATAATTGCACAGGTGGGCTCACTTGAACATTTTTTAAACACACTTAGAAAGTTATTGAAGCCATTAGATCAAGTGGGCATAATTTTTCTGGTCTCAAGAACATCTCCAACAAATTTGGTCCCTCCATGATTCTTGCACTTCAAAAAATAAATCTTCAAAGTTGGTCAAATAATGGGATACATTTACACAGACGTCAACTTTAAGCCACTAAAAAAATCAATTAGAGTTTAATTTTGATGGTCTTTAGGACATAAAATACATCTATGGGGACATCAAATGATGTTCACTTGAATTTCAAATTTAAAACCCAATAGATAGCTATTTGTTTTTAAATTTAAGTAGATCCAACAATTAGCATTGAGTTGTACATCTATATCTAATGTTGTGAGGATGATATAACAATGTTAGTGGCTCCCCAAAATATCAATGGATTGCATTTAATCATACTAAGGTGATTGATGACACATGATAAAGTCAAAGAGTTAGTGAATCCTGAGTGCAAATATAATGGTGCCAAGTGTCAAGATCATGTTATCTCAAGGTCAAGATCAATGATCAGTAGGCATTCATGTAACTTGACATTAATGGTGTGAGAGGAATTAAGTAATTCAATGTTACAAGTTAGCTTTTTATGGCCAATCAAGCTAAGGCAAGCCTTATACTTTTGATGAAAGTTGAAGATGTAGGTTTTTGACTTGGCTAAGTTAATATAAAAAGGTGTGGAGCTTAATGATGATCTAGGGAGAACCAAAATAGACCCTATAGGCTTGACAAACACCTTTAGGACTACATGAAATATTAAAATGGTCTTGTAGACCTAATATAGGATAAAGGTTGATGATCAAAAGTGTTGATATTATAGAAAAAACAATATAAATTGGGTTTGTCTATGGTGAACCTAGTTTCAAGTTTCAAAATAAGGCCATGGAGGCAGACACATCAAGGTTTTTTGTTGAAGCCAATGTCATTATTATGACCCTTTTATCCACTCTCTCATGAAAAACAAACTATTAAGGGGTAATCCGTACTAGAATAAGAGCATAGTAGATCCATTCAGTTGTTGTAACTACATCAACATCATCACTCAACTTCAAAATGACTTGATCTTTCCATTGTAATTGAAAAGAGCATCATTAAAAAAAGAATTAGGAGAGTGGAGTTGAGCTCAATAATGACCCCTTCAATGCTTAAAACTTCCTCTCTCTCATTCAAATCTTTTATATATTCAGGATTCTAATCCTTGATTATCATCCCTCAGGTTGGTACAATTAAACTCTACCAAAGTTATATTCTACAGCTCTTAGAGTAATGAGAAGTAAATTCTACAGTATTTGTCAATCTATGCTTAGTATGTTGTGTTTTCATGACATGTAAAGTGATCTAATCTTCCCTTTGCAGGTTTGATCTCAACCTCAATGATAACAATCTTCTTTGCAAGTCATATAGTGTTTCATAATGTTGATATCTCAAGGATAGGATGTAATTCTATCTATAAGTGTCTTTAGCTAGACCTTATCTTCATTGTCTTCTAGTCTTAGTACATCAAACTAATCTCAATGTGAAATATTGTTACTTAAAAATCACAAGCATTGTATTATTTTTATTCATGGTCCATTAGTGTGCTAGTTCAAGCTTATAGGTAGATATGAAAAATTCATTATGCATCACCACACGTTAGAATAGGTCTTATTTTGTGAAACTTATTTACTCTTTTCATCCCAACTTGATTAGGTTTTATAAAGTGAGATCCAAATTATCCTATTTAAGGAACTAGCCTTGTTAAAAACCCTAGAGGTCTGACCCAAATATAGGTAACCCACATCCTAGGGTCATTCTGATGTTGGAACATGTTTGAGAGTAGAACTTGAACATTTCTTCTTTATTATAGGGTACAACTTGAGCCTACAATAGTTTTAGCATTCTCGGTGAGACTCATTCCCTTTGTCATAGCCAAAATCAAGAGCTAAGGAGAAGTATTTATAGTAGGCAAGGACACCCATCATCATCAAAAGTTAAAGATTCTCCAAGCTACAAAGTTCATAGCATATTCTAGATAGTACCTTTTATGCCAAAGGTCACTAGAAGGTTAGTTAGTAAGGAAATTACCTTTGAATTTGTTGAGCTACCTCCTTATTCATATAAAAGAATAAGATCTAATAGGCCAGGACCTTATCCCTAAAGGTAATATTCATCTTCTGGCCACCCTATTATCTTAAGTAATACAATACCTACCATGCAAATGGCACAGCCTTGACAAAAACCTTTCATACCCTTCAATAGTGGTATCCCTATTAACCTTCATCAATATGATGGCATTTGTGTTTCCTCCTTGAAGAGTTTACCATACATTATAGGAGAGAACTCCACCACCCTTGTAGATCACATTGTTAACATTGTAAATATTTGTTCAATATATCATATTATGTAAGAAAATGTATCCATGAGATTATTAGCCACATCCTTGAAATGCAAATACCTATAATGGTATAGATGTCTAGTACCTACCTTAATAAATAATTAGGATGAGTTTCGTGAATGCATATGCAAACATTTTGAAGATATCAATGGCCATGTGTCACTTTTTGAGCAACTCACCTCAATCAAGATGGAACCTCAAGAATCCATGGTTAGTTTCAACTATAGATTCTAGAAGACTTGGGATAGGATCCCTATAAATATTAAGCCCACACCTAATTATGCCTTCCTTTATTATTTGAGAGTATTGAATTTAGACATTGTAGTCATGATTCAATCTATGGGTGGGACAATCTTGCTAGGAGATTATGAAATATCTATAAGGATTGAAAACTGTTTGATACAAGTAGGGAAGCTTATGCCAAGACCTCTAATGCCACTTTTCATTAAGATTCAACCAACCCCACCTACAGTTACTCCATTACCCACCCCAAATAACTAATCCCAACCTTTTCATGGTCAAGAGGATAAATTTGCAAGGATTGAAAGCTTGTTGAAGGCTTAAAATAAAAAGCTAGTAGCCCTAGAGAGATAGTAATAAACTTCATATAAGCCATACCAAGGCCCCTTCCAAACCCAATATCCTAATAAATCTTAAATAGACCCCTTTATCCACCAAATCAACTATCCCAAGGACAAATTATTCAAGGGAGATCTCATAATAAATAGAACCCCATAGCTACAATTAGCTCAAGAGCCTTGGTCCCCACACAAAAAAATCTTACACAAGAGGGTTAATGGTAGTCAACAAGGAAATCCAATGAGATGGTAATGGATACAAGTGGAGAAATGTATTAGGACCCTAGTTGACAACATGATCCTTCATTCCATGGCCATGATGAAATGCCTCATCCACCACAAGGACCTCCAAGGAGTCGAGGTAATTGCTTACCATGATGCCATTAGAATGTCAACTTCAAAAATAAAGGAACATGGGTAAGGTACTAGATGATACTATGTTCATAAAATTTCAATAAGGAGAGCATATGTTTGAGCATATAGTAGTAAACATGGGGTATACTACACAAAGATCAAATGGACTAGTTGCAACCAACACAAGGGATAAGAGGAGGATGGTGGATGATAAGGTGGGGAAACCTATGGCCTTTTCAACATCCCCACAAGTTAGTCAGCAGTCTACCACTTCAAATGTACCTATTAAATCCCTTGAAACTCAACAACTACATCAACATCATGGTCAATAGTACAAATCTAATTTTATTCCTCATGTTACACAAGTGCCAAGTGATGCTTCATTTCCAAGATGCATCCCAATGGTACTAATCTTCCTTTCAATATAGTAGATCATATGAATAAGGATAATGTTACTATGTCTATGTATGATGCCCTATATTTTCTATAATAGAAAGAGATTCTTCGGTAAGATCTCTTCAAGACTTTCAATATGAATGAGACAGTTGATAAGGTTTACACTATTTTAATAAATAGTAATCAACCTAATCTTAGTTTTCTAACCAAGTGCCCAGTTAAAGCCAAGCTAATAATGTTGTTCAATCCCCCAATATTGTCAAGCCCCCTCCATTCTATTTGTTAGCAATCATAGGAGATTTCTTGGTACATAATTGTATGATAAATTTAGCAGTTTCAACTTTAGTTATGCTTAAAGACATAGCAGATAAGCTTCAGCTTAAGTATGTGTATAATGAAAAAGAGGTTCTTTAGTTGGATGGTCACCCCACTAAAAGAGTAGGCATAATGAAATACCTTGATATCAAATTAGTAGCTTGCCCAAATTGTGTCATCACTCAGGATGTAATGGTTGTAAACCTACCCCCATATTTTCCCCTATGCCTATCTAGAGACTTTACTACAAAAATTGGGGGCTCTTTGTCCTCTAACTAGTCATATATGGTTTTGCAGACCAATTATGGAACTAAAGTCACTATTAGATTAAAACCTATTTCTAGGTTCCATCTAGAGCCCTACATGCCTAAGCTTACAAATGTCAACTATACCATATTTGAAGAAGATGAGAATGTTAGTGAACAAGAACCTTATAATCATCTTGAAGGAATATCAGATCTATACTTGGATGAATGGGTAACTGAAAATCATGGATTTGATCCCTATATCAACATTGAAGAAGCAGGCTTAGGGGTGTGCTACATGCATGAGGAGGGTGCTACTATTCCTTATTTAACTAACACCATTCAAGAGGAAGATGGTTTATGGAATTTATTATTTAATATCTCTAGGTAAAATAATGGTAGTGTATTTGGAGACATACTAGTGTCATCCTCAAGTTAAAATTTCCATTTAGATGCAAGGATACAATTTAGTTACACTTCAAACATAACTAAATATGAAGCTCTTTTACATGGTTTATAAGAAGCAAGAAGAAGAGGTGTTAAATTTTTTTGAGTCAAGGGTGATAGTGAGCTTGTGATGTAGAAAGTGAGAGGCCCAAGTGTAGTCAAGATCCATAATTTTAAATATTCTAAGCAGTGTATGGGTCCTCATGGAGGACTTCTTGGCATTCAACATCCAATCCATACCAAGAAAAGCAAATCAACATGCAGATAGGGTTGCATCTATTGGAGCTCAATATGAGATTGTATAAGGAGTAAAATCTAACCAAAGTCAAGATAAGATCAAGGTCATATGCAAGACAACTATACCTGATAATGAGTTAAGTTGGTAAGTTTTTGATAATTATGATCAAATTTTATGTTTTCTAATGCAAGAGGTAGAATTATGCCATAATAATCAAGACAAATTCTAACATCAATATGATGATCATATAGTATAGTTGAAATCTAATAATCTTCCTAAATGGATTCTGACATTATAGATAATATTCAATGAATATCACCAATTGAAGAAGGGTAAAACATGTATCTTACCTAAGGAAGAACATTATGAAAGGATAGAGATCTTTAAAGACAAGTTATTGAAGTTAGGAAAGGTCAACAAAATACAATAGAGAACTACATTTTTTGCCTTGTGCCAAGAATTTTTTGATATATTTTCATGGGAGTAAAAATATTTTAAGTGATTTGATCCCAAACTTGCACAACGCACAATTGAACTAGAAGGTAATGTAAATCAAGTCAGGTAGAAACAAAGGCTTGTCTATATAAAAGTGGACCTAATGAGAATGGAATTACTCAAAATGATTGAGTCAAAGATCATATTCCTCATCAAACATTCTTCATGGGTGGAAAAAAAATTTCTAGTAAGGAAGAAGAATGGGGAAATATATTTTTATGTTGACTTTAGGGACCTCAATAGGGTGTCCCTAAAACATCACTACTCACTACCCTGAATGGATTCAATTCTTCAAAAGGTGGTAAGTTCTCAAAGGTTCTTACTCTTGATGGCTACTCTGGCTATAATCAGATCATGGTCAAAGAATAAGATATACATAAGACTACCTTCACCACAAAGTGGGGCACTTATGCTTACATGAAGATGCCCTTTAGACTATCCAATGCTAGGGAAACTTTCCAAAGGGAAATGGATATTGCCTTTGAAGGTTTGATAAATGACATGGTGCTCATCTACCTAGATGATGTCACTATTTTCTCAAAGGACCCAACTGATCACATGGTTCTCTTGAGGTTACTCTTTGAAAGATGCAACAAATTTGGTATGTTTTTGAATCCTTAAAAATACATATTTTGTGTTCATAAAGGAAAATTATTGGCTCACGTAGTGTCTAAAGATGGTCTTTCCATAGAACCTGAACGAGTTGAGTAAATTTTGTCCTTACCCTTGCCCAAGAAAAATAAAGGTCTACAAAGTTTATTAGAAAAGATATAATTCATAAGGAGGTTGATTATAACATTTGTAGAGATGGTGAAACCTCTTACTCATATGTTGAGGAAGTGCAAAGAGTGTACATGGACTGGAGAAGGTAAGAGAAGTTTTGAAGTCATCAAAGTGGTCATCTCTCATTCCCCCACATTGCTTAATCTTGATTTTAAAAAGTGGCATGTCCCCTTTCCAGTTGACATCTCACAGTGCTGATGATTAGCCTATTATTGTGACTCTCGTAGGCTGATAAGATGGATAGAGGGTCATGATGGAGCTTGGCTTGGCTTCGACTATCAAAATTTTTCTAGTTGGCTTTCATTCGGGCTCTTTTGGACACTATTTGCCTGAGTTCCTATTTTTTTGGGATATTTGACAAGTAGCGAAGCACCCCTATTTTGGTATGGTCATGTGCAAAATCACTCCCTTGTTCACCAACTTTAGACAGATCGAGAATCGGATATGTATCGAGGGAGATATTAATATTTAATTGATTTAATTAAATATTAATTATTTGGTGTAATTATGACTTAGGCATTTTGGGCCAAGGGGGCACTCATTATGAAGGGGGATATTTTAATTATATTTTTATAATTAGAATTGTGTCTTTAGATTATGGGAAAAATTAAAAGAGAAGGAAAATCTAATTCTTAATTATGAAACCTTAATTAGGGCAAGTGCACCTTTTATAGGATACAAGGGTTTCTCATTGGAGGGAGTGCCATTCACTCATGTTGAAGACAAAAAAAATATTTGCTAAGTATTTTTTGAGAAGACTAAGCCAAGGGTTTCCAATATTCTATTTGCATTGAAGAACATGCAATCTTCAGTGTGTGTAATTTAGAGGTTGTGAGATATCAGCTGATCTATTGCCAGCTTGAGAGATAACTTCACACAGACATTATCACAAAGATTTATAGATTTATTTCATCAACATTTGATTCAAAAATTATCCAAAACAAGATTCACGGTTGTGGCTCAAATTTTTTAGGGTTTTAGAGTACTGTCGTACTAGGCCGTATTGATTTGGCATAATTATGACTTAGGTGTTTTGGGCCAAGGGGGTGCTCATTATGAAGGGGGTCATTTTAATTATATTTTTATAATTAAAATTGTTTCTTTAGACTATGGGAAAAATTAAAAGAGAAGGAAACCCTAATTCTTAATTATGAAACCCTAATTAGGGCAAGTGCACCTTTTAGAGGATATAAGGGTTTCTCATTAGAGGGAGTGCCATTCATTCACGTTGAAGACAATTTTTGTTAAGTATTTTTTGAGAAGACTAAGCCAATGGTTTCTAGTATTTTATTTGCATTGGATAACGTGCAATCTTTAGTG
Source organism: Torreya grandis (assembly GCA_037957365.1). Classification (NCBI taxonomy): domain Eukaryota; kingdom Viridiplantae; phylum Streptophyta; class Pinopsida; order Cupressales; family Taxaceae; genus Torreya; species Torreya grandis. Next base: position 412,395 of record JARHVA010007263.1, on the reverse strand, counting down.
TGTGCAATTTAGAGGTTGTGAGATATCAACTAATCTATTGCCAGGCAGAGAGATAACTTCACACAGAGGTTATCACAGAGATTCACAGGTATTAATTTCATCAGGGTTTTTGTCCATAAATCATCCAGATAAAGATCTTTAGTATTAGCATAATATTTCTTGAGATCAAGCATCCAGCATATAAGCTATACAGTTTTTACTATTGTTGCACAGAATCTATACGGTTTTGTACCAGGTCATACAATTTTAGAAAAAGGCATGTTTCAGTAGTCATAGGGCACATGCAGCATAGATACCGACATCAACTAAGTCAATACCAACATCGGTAGAGTATACTAACATTGGCATAGAGACCGACATCAGTCGATTAAATACCAACATCAACAGAGTATGTCGACATTGATAGAGTATACCGATATCCAGAGACCGACGTCAGCAATGTAAAGACTAACATCAGCCAACATCAGAAGTATTATACAACTGACTACAGTAGCTTAACTGATGATGTCAACTATGTTTTTGAAATAGCAACTAGGGAAAAGCTTATTTATTGCAGCCATACTAGCTGTACCAGATCTAGGGTTTATTTTCAGATTGTAGAAAAATTAGGTTTTTGAACAATATTTTATATTATTTTGTATGCATGCAAGAGATCCTTTATTGTAATCATCTGGAGTGAATAATAAGATCAGAGATTAGTGATTTAAGAGATTATAATGCTATTTATTTATTTGAATTTATCTTGGAAAATTTCATTCTTTTTATTTCATGAAAAAAAATTAAAAAAAAAATCAAAACACAAAAAAAATAGTCCAAAAAAATATAGTTTGAGAATCAGGGGAAATAGGGGTTTCTACAAAAAGGAATTATATTTTTATGCCTTCTCTATATTGGATGGAATCTCTACCATATTGATCCAATAGAAAGACCAAGGTCTAGAACAACCTATTAATTTCTTTAGTCCGGCCTTAAATGGATATGAATAAAGATACAACTTTGTATAGAAGCACATGATTGCATTAGTAAGATGATTTAAGATGTTTAGGCACATGATTTTCAATAGAAAGATCATACTCATGGTAGCACACCAAAGTGTCAAAGAGTTCATACTCAATAGGGACCTCAATGACAAAACAACTAGATGGGTGACAAAGTACATGGAGAATGACCTTGAGGTTAGAGCCATAAAGTTTCTAAAAGGTAGAGGATCATGTGAACACCTTGCAGTAGAGGTACAAAATAATAATGATTAGGTGTTGACAGTTCATGATAGGTAATAAGAAGCTATGAAACACACCTTTTAGCTAGACACATGACATATTTAGGTTTCATGAGTCAAGCCAATGTCCTATAGGGCTAGACAGAGCCAAGAGAAGATATTTTAGGTTGAAAAGTATACCTTATGTCCTAATGATGAAGTAACTTTCAAGAGAGACATTAGAGGCATTCTTTTGAGGTGTGTGGAATTAGGTTAGATAGATAAATTACTTGAGTAGTTCCATGATGGTTCAACTAGTGGGCACTTTGCTTCCATGACCATAGTCTCCAAAATCATTATAGTTGTGTACTTTTGGCCCACTATGTTTATATATGCATAATCTTGGGTAAGTAAATGCAAAAAAATGTGCAATGTTTGTTGGTAAACAAAGATTAACTACCCTTCCCTTGTAACTAATACAAGTATAACATCCTTTCATCCAATAGGTCTTGAATTTTATAGGGATGATACACCCTCATTCAAGAAAAGGTAAAAAGTGGATCATTACATCTATAGACTACTTTAAAATATGGGTTAAAGTAGTTTCATTTAAGGAGGCCAATGAAGTTCCTATTTTATACTTTTATGATAGTCTTGTAACTAGATTTGGTGTGCCTTCTACAATCACTTATAATAATTCATTAGCTTTCAGTAGCAATAAGGTGTGTGAGTGGTACATTTTACATGGGATTTATCTCAAAGCATTCTCCAACTATTACCCATAGGGAAATGGACTAGTAGAGTCCATAAATAAGAACTTGTTAAATATCATCAAGAGGACTATGGTGGATAACTAAAGGGAATGGCACACTACATTGAGGAATTCTCTATGGGTAGACAGACTAACACCCAATAAATCAAATGGACACTCCCCATATATTATTATCTATGGGAAAGAATCCAAGCTCCCGATATCTCTTTCACTTCCTACATTAAATATTGTACATCAGCTTGAGATCTTTGAAGATGATACTATGTAGGTGAGGTTGAATGAACTAAGACAACTAGAACAAACAAGATACACTATTATGTACACCATGTGGTCCAATCGACACCAAGTGAAGAAGTTATTTGACAAGAGAGATTCCTCATGAAATTTTCAGCAAGGTGATATAGTCTTCAAATGGGATGAGGACTGTGAGAAACTAAGAAAACATTCCAAGTTTGACTATATTTGGAGTGGACCTTATGTCATCAAATGTTTTAAGGAGAAAAATGCTTTTGAGCTTACCAAATTGAATGGAGAGAGCCTTCCCATCCTTTTCAATGGGAAGTATATCAATTTTGGTTACTAGTTGTAGCCCCTGATATTTTTACATAGTTAGATAGGTCTCTCTATCCTCCAAGTGATTTTGCACATGGAAATTTTGTTGTTTGGTTAGTTATCTAGCATGTTTCATTTCTTTCTTATTTTCGTGGTGTCCCATTATTCTAGAAGTTTTTTAGAAATCAAATATATTCCTTTTACAAGCATGCTTCATTCATTTAGCCATCATAAGCAAGCTTGATCAATGTCTATGTTCCATGACTAACAAGCTATTCAAGCCAGTTGAGTTGCTAGAAATTTTGGCCATTTTATCCCACATACTAAGATTTTGCTTGGATGTAGTGCAATGTCCTAAAAATAAAAAAAATTAAGCAAGATCTAAATAATTTCTAGATGGAATGAGTAGACCTAAGGGATCATACAACTTGTAAATCTTTTGAAACACTTTAGTTTCACTTAAAGTGTAATTTGCCAATTTTTAAGGATAGGAATAGAGTTGAAGATACCGCATGTGGTGTTAAGAGGGCTTGGAATGACTATGGAAGTGCATGGTATTCATATATTTATTCACTGTGTTCATCTCAACATTTGGGTATAGTGAAAAAAAATTTGAGAAGGCATTTTTATGGTGCTATATCTCATATGTGTGATGGTGCCAAGAGAAAATGGTCACATTGGTTTGTTCATTTTTGATACTAGTTACTATGAACCAAATTTTATGCCATGCATCCAAGTGCAGTAGAAGATATGAGCGTTCAAAGTTGATTTCTTAGGTAGAATTTGATAAGTTTCCATACCTAGCCATTTTGCAAAGAAGCTCAAATAAAGCTAAGTGAGTAGTTTGATGGTGTTATATCTCCCACATATGGTAGTTTTAGGAGAACACGATCATATGGATTTGTTGATTTTATTTCCAATAAAATATGTGCTAAAGTTTTAGGTCATGCAAAAAAGCATAACACAAGTTATGCATGATCAATGTTGGCTCCTCAATTAGAATTCTCTAAGTTTCCATACTTAGCCATTTTTTACCATGATAGGCATGTGAACGTCATGAAGAATTACATAGGTGAGATTGATTGAACATTTTATAAACACACTTATAAATATCTTGGAGTCAGTAGATCAAGTGGGCATAATTTTTTTGTACTTAGGAACATCTGTATCAAATTTGGTCCCTCCATGATTCTTGCACTTCAAGAAATAAACATTCAAAGTTGGTCAAATAATGAGATACATTCACGCAGATGTCAAATTTAAGTCACTATAAAAATCTATTGGAGCTTAATTTTGATGGTATATGGGATTTCAAATACATCTATGGGGACATCAAATGATATTCACATGAACATAAATTTAATACTGAGGAGATCAACAACACGTTATCAAGTCAAAGGGTCAACTGATCCTGAGTGCAAATGCAAAAGGTGCCAAGTGTCAAGACTATGTTAGCTTGAGTTCAAGATTAATGATCAGTGAGCATTCATAGAAATTTAGATTAATGGTGTGAGAGGAAGTCAATAAGTCAATGATCTGAGTCAGCTTTCAATGAACAATCAAGTAAAGGAAAGCCTAGGACTTTTGATGAAAGTTGAAGATGCATATTTTTGACTCAAGCAAGTTAATACATAAAGGTGTTGATCTCAATGATGATCTAGGAAGAATAAAAATGGACCCTACAGGGTTAAGGGTCACCTTTAGGACTCTATGAAAGATTAAAAGGTCTTTTAGACCTAATATAGGGTAAAGGTAGACAAGCATAAGTGTTGAGATTATATAAAAAGCAACATAAATTGGTTTTGTCTATGGTAGACCCAGTTTTAGGTTTCAAAATAGGGCTACAGAGGTAGACACATAAATGCTTGTTGTCAAATATAATGACATAATTATGACCCTTTTATCAACTTTTTCTTGATAAATGAACCAATAAGGGGCAATCAATACCAAAATAAGAGCATAAAAAATTGATCCAATTGTTATAACTACATCAACATCAACACTCAACTTGAAAATGACTTGATTATGATATTATAATAAAAAGGAGCATCATTATAGAAAGAAGTGAGATAATGGGGTTGAGATCAATAATGACCCATTAAATTCCAAAAATTCCTCTCTCTCAATCCATTATTCTATATATTCAAGATTCTAAGCCTTGATTATCATCCCTTAGGCTAGTAAGATAAGACTCTGCCAAAATTGTATTTTGTACCTCTTGGAGTAATGAGAAATACATTATATAGTTTATTTCAATCTATGATTAGTATGATGTGATTGATTGATATGTAAAGTGGTATAATCTTCCCTTTTCATGTCTGAGCTTAACCTGAATGCTAACAATATTCTTTATAGGTCATAGAGTGTGTCATAACATTGATATCTCAAGGATAGGATGGAGTGTTGTTTATCAGTGTCTTCAACTAGACCTTATCTTCATTGTCCTCCAATATTAGTATATAAAAATAACCTCCATGTGAAATACTATTGATTATAAATCATAACAAGCATTGTATTATTTGTATTCATGGTCCATTAGTGTGTTAAGGGTTCAAGATTATGAGTGGTTATGAAAATTCATGGTGCGTCACCATGTATTAGAATATGTCTTATTTTAAGAAACTTCTTTACTCATTCATCCTAAATTTCTTAGGATTTGGAAAGTGTGATCCAAATTATCCTATCTAAGGAGCTAGTCTTGTTATAAACCCTATAGGTAACCCATAACCTAGGGCCATTCCCATGTTAGACTAGGTTTGAGAGTAGGAATTGAATATTTTTGATTTCATACTTAAATCTAAAATGCAAACCCTAGGGACATAATGTATGTCCTCATCCTTTTACTCTAAAAATCATAATTGGATCCATTAAACATCGATGCTTGCTTAGTAGAGAAACCTCCTTGATGACTACATGTATTATACCTTAGATCAAATTCAAGCTATCAAGCCTTCACCAAAGGACTTGCTATGATACCACTTGTTAGAAGTACAATCAACTAAGGGGTGAATCAGTGAACCCAAGTAATCCAACTTAAATTTCAATCTTTAAAAAAACTTAACTATTTACCATAAGCATTCATGAAGTATACACATCATTCATATCAAAGAGCAAGAGAGGCAATGCAAGATCAATCACATAACACATGAAATATGTGGGAAAATGTCTTGGGGTGGAAAACCCACTAGAACCTATAATTGGACTACTATCTTATAGCAATAAGAACTAGTTTATACTAGATGCACCTAATTAAGGAACTATAATCCTTATTTAGTGAGACTACAATCCCAGAAGGTGATACAACACCTATCTAGCTAAGCTACAACAACAACCAGACTTTTAGAAAATTTCACCTTGTAAGGAGGCTACAACACCCTTAGATGTTGAGCTATCACAACAACACCTATGAACACATCCACCTATAAACTGATGTCTTCAACACTTGATGATGGACCTCTGATTATCGCTCTTCACCTCCAATCATACTCAAATAACAAAAGCACTATTATACCAATAAAATTATGACCTACCAGTCATATAAATAGTCCTCAATATATTCTTCTATTTAAATCATCCAAAAGGCACTCTTCCCCTTCTTTGCTCCATAATTCACACACACAAGCCTCTCTCAAATCTCTCCCAAGTCTCTCTCTTAAGTCTAAAAACTAACACATTTGGTTTCAACATCTATAGTGCTATCATAATTATCAACATCTTGGTCATTAATTAGGCATGCCTTAACCCTTAATGCATCTATCATATGAAGACACAACATAAAATAATCTTCATAGGTCAGCCATAGCATCTATAGGTCACCCTTAAACAACTATAATTTTTATTAAAACCCTTGTATCTCTTATAAGTCTCATGGAGACCTATTCACCCATTTATGACATCAATGAGAAAAATAGGAATAGAGGACCAATTCCAAAAGCATATGTCCATACTACATGACACCTTAGTCATCCTCAAATGCTTACGATCATCATTTCACATTTTTGTACAAGCTCAATCAACATTTTGTGCACACAGTCATCATGAATGAATACACAATAGGCCTATAAATTTTTTTTCATATTTCACATGATTTTTAAAACCTTCATAATGCACATAGATGATCCTCATGGAGTCTACAACACTTACAATAGATAATTCATCAAGATATATTGAAAAAAATATCAAAACAAGCTCAAACAATCTTCTTGGGTCACTTACATTCTAGTCATGAATACATAATCAAATTTTAACCTCAATATTTATGACTATATACACTTTTAGATCTTAAAATGTATATTTATATATGTAGCATATATTCCTTTACAATTTTTCTTTTTACATGATGAGTAAATTATATATAGATCGAAAGATATAGCCAAAATATAGAGCACTAGTTTTCCTTTGCAAATTCAAATATTCAAATGCAAATGGTCATAGATAAACCACAAACAAAATGCTCACATCTCATGTCCTCACTTATCACATTAAACATGTACCATTGATCTTATTATATTAAGCTAGACATTTAACACATAGTCCACAAATTCTAAACATTAAACCTTGAACATGTTGATCTCATTTCATGAAATCTATCAACTTTGACCTCATATGATCCATCGATCTCCTATACATAGCTCAGTATTTAACAATGCTAAACAAATATCACTTTGACCTATTAACTTTAATACACACTATTGATCTCTATCTGTACAATCACCTACTCACTATTGATCCTTGGAAGAAGCTTGATATTTATCTCTAATGAGCATTAAACATTAAACACTTGGCACCATCTCACTACATCCTAGATTCTTGGATAAATTCACTCCATCGATGTTGCTCAAACTTTAACTTGAGAAAATTTGACTATGGGGACCTTACTTATCTACCTAAAAGGCTAACTTTGCATAGTCATATCTTTTGCTTTTCTCACTCGCAAGCTCTCAAATTTAGACTATATGATCTCCTCACATAAGAAAATCCAACCATGTATCAAAATGCTCTTGGAACCCTAACATGTGTGAGATATAGTGACATTAAAATTATCACTCATATTTTTCTACCATAGATCCAACTATGTCAAAAACTTATCTAGAAGGCCAACTTTGAACATGCATATCTTTTGTCATGCTTTAGTGATTGATCTGAAAGTTAGCATAAATCAACTAGGTACAAAATTGAAAAAACCCATATGATCACCTTATCCTGAAATGTCCACACATGTAAGATATACCATCACCAAAATTCTTTCTCAGCTCTTTCTTGCCTCATGCATATTTGTAAGTATGAGAAAACACTGTCAAACTACCTAGGAGCTCAACTTTACACTCGTATATCTTTTGACATGATTTGGTGCATGATCTAAAATTTATAAAAAAATTATTATGGACTAAAATTAACAAACCCATATGATCTCCTTATCCTTAAACATCCAGACATGAAGGATATGCCATCACCAAAATTCTTACTTGGCTCTTTTTTACCTCATGAATATTTGTCTAAGTATGGGAAAACATTATCAAGCTGCTTGGGAGCTTAACTTTACACTTGCTTACCTTTCGATGCACTTTGACACACAATCTAAAATTTATGACAATTCAACTATGGACTAATTTGATTACAACCATGTGACCAACTCCCCTTGACTCATTGACACGTGGTAATGGTGACATCATCAAACTACCTACTCGAATTTTCTACAACTAGACCCAAAATGTCTAGATGAAAACTATGGACTACCAAAGGAATTCCACTTATCCACACAAAAAATAAAAGATTATAAAAAGTATTAATTACCCCTTGCACATACTCAAATCACCATACTTAGTCCTAAACATCTCTAACCATGTAAACTCCAAAGATCAACCAAGCCTTTTTCAATCATATAAGGATAAACACATTGCATACTTTATCATTACCACTTAGGATACAAGGTACTTCATCCACTCACTTGGACACCTCAATTACATCATCATGACATCATTGAAAACTCTCAAATAGATGTTACAAAAGTGTATTCAAAAAAAAATTGTACCAAGAAATGTTTTCAATCAAGATAGTCATTTGAGATGCTAAAAATTTGCAAGGAAAAAGTTGCTTGATTCCACCAGAACAGATTGGAGGCAACATCTCTTAGATGCCCTTTCTACTAGTTTACTTAAGGAAAACAAAATTTCCATTTAATTTCATGGTACTAATATATGTATGAAAGATTAGATTAAAACATATAGATTGAAGAGAAGTAGTTATTTTGGCATTCAAAATTTTCACAAAAAATTGGGAATGAAATGCATTCCATGTAGGGAGGTTTTAAAAAAATCCCAAAAAGAAGACAATGGTAGCTAAATATTTATTGGACTAATTGGTGGATTATTTTTCATATGTTTCTCCAAGACATATATGATAGGTATATATATACAATACATAATAAAATGTTCAACATATTCCAACATCTTTCACTCAAGAATTTATGAGGCACCACATCAATGCACAAGTAGAAGATATGGAATATGAGCCAAAATTCCATCCAAAATTCAATAACATGTGGAGAACTAATTTTCATGATGTGACCATTTCTAATTTTGATGACTTCAATAGGTGAAAAAATTGTATTTTTTTGACTCAACAAAAATTATATCTGTCCCTATCTATAGATCAAGAAGATCCCATCAATCAAGAATTCATGATACACTTAAATAAGATACTTTATGTAAGATAGTGTAATATAAATAAATTTCAGATTAATACCTTGAAGAATGACTTAGTGTCATTCAGGATAAGGTAGAACATAAAAAAACATTTATGTTAAGGATAGTGACATAAATCAAAGCAGTTACTAACAAAATAGTAGTGTTTTCAATGATGGGGATTATCACGCATGGTCATGGTATAGGTGGATATGGATATTTTTTTACCATGTGTTCTCGGAACATCTAAATATACTTTCACCTCATTGAACAAGTAATTAAAGGTTGTGGAAATAATAATTCTAGATAATTATGGATCTTTACCATACAAACCTATATCTTTAAAATATCCATTATATGATGCACTTTTTTCTAATAAAAAATGTTCTTAAAATTTTAGGGCCATAAAATATTGAATGCCAAAGATGTTTTAAAAAGTAATTATCTATTTGTAACTTGTCTAGATAACTCTAGGTAGTTTTCATTTTTTTTAGAAATCTTAATTTTGAAAGTCAACTCCAATTTCAAGTTGAGATGTATTGAAGGAATCATATGTATTTATTTTATTAATTCAATGTGAATAAATGACTATTATGATTTCACAAAATTTTGAGTATAATGCCTTTTGAAATTTTAATGCTTTACTAGTCTATAGATTCATCATCTAGTATTAGCATAACTTTAAATATTAGATGTAGTATATTTGTGAATTTGTAATTGGGTTTTTAAATTATGTTTTTGGATACTATTTTGTGATTGAAAAAAATGTTTAAATATCATGAGATCACAAGGATTAATTAACCATATGAATAGGATTATGAAAGATCAACAAAATAAAGTGGAATAATTAACCACAATTGTTGAAAATCAAAGACAAAGGTATGTGGAAGATGAAACACAGGAATAAATATATCATGAAGATGAAATTAATCAATAGGAGTAATTATAACAACCACCATCAATGGAAGATATAATAGTTAATAATTTAGAGGGTAGGAATGAAGGAATCAAGTTTGTTGTTTCAGATTATGGAGGTAGTTTAAAACTAGAGGAGCTGATAGATTGGATAAACAATATAGAGACATTTTTTTAATTGAAAACTCCAAGGGAATATAATAACATAAATTTTACATGCATTAAATTAATGGGTAATTCAATGATTTTTTGGGATAAAATTTATAAAGAGAGTGAGAGAAAATGTAAAGAGAAGATCAATATGTGGAACAAGATGGAGAAGAAGTTGAGGGAGAAATTTATTGTTGTGGATCATGCATAAACCCTATATATAATATTATATAATGTAAGGAAAAAGGATCACAATATACAATATTATAAAAATGAGTTTTACAAGATTTCAATATGATTGGAGCATGATGAAATAAAATAATAGATGGCCACAGGGTATAAAACTAGTTTAAAGTTTCCTATTTAAGATAAATTGAGAATGCATATAATACTTTGTATGAAAGAATATTATCAATTAGATTTGAGGATAAAATACAACCAAAATAGATAAACTTTAAAAATATTAACTAGGCCAAGAAGAGGATAATCACTTCCAATAAGGGGATGAGGTTGGTTTAATTCCGCTAGAGAAAGATCTCCTCATGGGGTATAAAATCAAAAATATATTAGACAAAGTTTTCAATACCAACAAAGAAGAAGAGGATTTCAAAGAGGATTATGATATGTTGGTGCTAGAGGGTAGTTTCCAAATAAATGAAGGTATTTTCCTTTTACAGATGTGTAGAATAGGGAAATAAAGTGTTTGAGTTTCTACACTATCATGAATAATAAATGAGACAAGAAGACTGTCCAATAGTGAATTTAGTAGAAGTTGAGACAAAAGATCAAAATATAGAAGTTATAGTAGAAATAATTGGAGAAAATATAATTATGAGGAGAACAATGATTTTCCCATGAAATGAATAGGTGAAAAATAAGGAAGGTGGTGATGCATGGCTATGAACAAACATTTTTACAACAATGTGAAGTTTGGGAGGTAAGATATGTAAAGTATTTATTGATTTTGGTAGCTATGAAAAAATGGTAGAGAAACAAGGTTTAAAATGTGAAAATAATCCTTATCTTTATTATATTTAATGGTTTAAAAGAGGAAATCATGTTTTAATAGATAAAAGGTCTTTGATTAAGTTTTTTTAAAGAAAAACTTACAAACATTAAATATGGTGGGATGTTATTCCAATGGTTGCATGCCATATGTTTTTAGGAAGGCCAAGGTAATATTGAAAAAAAGTGATTCATGATGGAGCAAAGAATACATATAATTTATGGAAAGGTGGTACAAAGGTAGTACTACCTATTAAAGAAGAATGGTAGGAATAAAACCTGCTTTACACAAAATATTTTATCAAATACATGAAGATGAAAAGTTGTTGTTATGCATTAGTAACAAAGAAAGAAAGAACAAAAGTGGTATAAGTAATAAAATAACAATAGAAGTGTTGAAAGAATATGAAAATGTTATACCTTACATGTTACTAGATGGTTTACCACTAAATATATACTTCAAAATCATATTTATTTGATTCCAATATCATCTCTACTCAATTAAGTAGCTTATAGAATGAGACCAATAAAACATAAATAATTGAATAAACAATTTAATATATTGGTGAGAAAGGGTATTTTTGATGTGGGTTTTATGCATACCCCAATAAACCTATGAGGTAGCTTATAAATTTATAATATCAAGAAAATATTTCACTCCAAGGCATGAGTTGTTGGTTATTTTATTTTATAAAAACCTTTTGGCAGAATAGCGATGAACAACATAGATTGTTTACCATGGGTGAGTTGACTATGGATCTATTTGAGGTGATTCAAAGAATGATGGTTTTAAATAAAATGGGTAGGATTTATAAAACAAACTCATAAAGGAAGGAAAGGTAAGGTAGAAAAGAGACAAGTGGACCACATAAGATGAAAAACCCTTCAAGACCAAAACTTGAACTAAGGTAGGACAAGAAAGCATAAGACTAATATTTGTTGTAATATATTTTAGCACACCAATAGTTAAACATATTAAGGATTCAAAGGTAACAAGAACATATATAATTAAACATGCATAAATTAAAGGTTGCTACATTTGCTATATTTCTATTACACATATACAAAAGGGATTAATAATTAGCATGCAAAAGACATTCAAATCAGATGTCACTTAAATGAATAACTATATTAAATAATATAACTCATACACAATCTAAAAACTAAGATACTATAATGATAACATGTTCCACGTAGTCCATAGACTTGAAGAAGAGTCAAGTTTTCACATCTAAATCAAAATAGCATAACTTCTCAGAATTTACTATTAAGTTCAATACCCAAAATTCTCCTCCTTTGGGACTGGGAGGTTAAAAATACATATAATCTTGGGATGAGAAAGGCCTCATCTCTTAAATCCTCATAAAAAAATTAAAATTTCAAAATTATAAATATACGTTAAATATTATGCAAAATATGCATGTACCATGACCATATTTATAACAACCTCTTTAGCTAAAAATATGATATGCATGTAAATTAAATGGTTTGGGAACCAAATATCCACCTTAATAATAACATGAAAATACATATCTATTTTTTAGATCATGGTGCTGATGTAGCACCACTAAGTAAAGAGTTTGGTGGAGTAAGTGTAGTTATAACTATAGTAACTATTGGAGGTCCTTATGGGATCAAAATTGGGCCTGTCAATGTCTACAAAATTACAAATATAAAAAACTAAGAGATTTAGGATATTAGGGGGAACTGGCAACTAGATGTGTATGGAACTAACCCTAGATTTGATTCCTTGGATCTCAACTCTTCAAATAATGTGATAGCTATGTCAAAATCCTTATTTATAATATTAAAATTTAGTAATGAAGGATTTAAGATCTAGATATCCTCAACCAACAACCTTTCTTTTTCAAATTTTGATTTTTTGAATTCAACTGTCAGAGCTTTTACCTTTGTTACTCTATCTTTTTAAAAACTAACCAACTGTAATATTTTTTCATTAGTTTTATAGATAGTTCCCTCAACTTCCCTTTTGAATTTTTTTGTATCTACCTGAAGAATGTTGTCAAAATTAGGTCTATTGACTAATTATCCTATGTTGGTTATTACATTGGTAACCCTCATATCCATCAAAATTTGCAATGCCTCACTCTCACGGCTAGAAAATTCCCCATCATGTTTTTCATTTACTTTTGCCAATTAAGATAAACCTCCCTTATTATAATTACACAATTCAAATACCAAGAAGCATCCATGCTAGTCACAAGATTTAACTATTGGAAAGCACTAGTCCTAGAGCATTAAACAAAAAAATTCAATCTTCTTTATAATTATTTCATTTGATTAAACATGTAACAATAGTTTCCCTATTAAATTGGATCCCTACCATAAGAACTATGTAATTATACAAAATACTGTACATCTTAGTAGCTACAATTTGTATATCAACAATAATCTCCTGAGGTGCTTTTATTATTTGTATTTTATATATCTTTTTCGAGGCATCATCCTTAATTTGAAACATTTCCTTCATTGCTATCCCTATATAATCCACAAAAGCACCGTATTTTTTAATATACTATATGGGGTCATATGGATTTCTTTTGGGATACTTTCAAAAATGTAAAATATTATCACTTTGTTCAAAATACAATTTTTTTATGTCCTTGTATTCATTACCATCCTCTTCCTTACTCTTTGAATAGCCCCACTATATTTATCAAAATGAGTGGAGACTACATGAATTTTAGTCATGACCAAGTTATGATTTACATCTCTAGCACCCTACATTTATATTACCCATTAGGGAACAATGATTTGTCCTATTTAAACTTCTTGGATTAGGCTTGAAGATAGAAGATATGGAGGAATCATAAGAGGGGTGTAATGAAAGGAGGTGATAAGGATGCACTTATCTGAATATGAAACTAGAGGGGTGTTTGAACGACACTCTCCCATGGATATATTTCTTTCACGGGGGTTATTTTAGTCAAGAATTTAGTTAGACCAAGGGTAAATTATATAGTCTTTATATTTACTGGCACTATAAATTCTTGTGGTGTGGAGAGTTCCAATTGGGCTGAATTTTTCCTTAGGATTGGTGGCATCTATGGATCAAAGATAAAAAGGTGACTAGATTATCAAAATGGACTACCTTGGGAGTCCTTATTAGTTTTGGAGAAGGAATAGTTGAATCGATAATAGTAATATTAAAAATAAACAAAACAACCCTAGGAATCACTTGTATTAAATTTGTAGTTAGGATTTCAATACTAGAAAATGAAGAAAAAATAGAAGGGACCACCTTGTCAATACTTTGGCTCTGCTCTTATGTAAGTAATTATTTATCCTATAAGTTGGTCAAGTATTTTTTCATTTTATATTATCTCATACTCAAGTATTTGGATTTTTATAGCTTGACCTCTTCATCATCTAGTTGTGCAATAATGCTCATTTCTAGTTCATCCTCCTTAATTACTTCTTCACCATCTAGTTTTTCATCCATCTCTTAATCAACCAAAGATATTACATGCTTTGGATATTCTTCTTAAAATACTTCCATTATATCCACTTCATCCTCTTCTTCCTCTTTCTTATCCTCTTCAAGATATTATTCTATGATCGAAAAACCAAGTGATGGCCTTTCTTTTAACTACTTATCCTTGGAAGAAGTGGGAAACTATTTATGTTTCCTTTGGTAAGTGAGGATGGGTAAAGTGGAAGTAGATGAGATGGAGGGGATAACTAAATGAATAATGGTGGTAGGAAGTATGACTAGATGTGGTGGAAAAGGAATGGTAGATGTGATTCCAGTGGTGGTAGAGGTGGTGAATGGTGTTAACATGGTTATAGGGGGAATGTAACTTGTTTGAGGAGTCTTAGGAGATTGAGGATAACTTGGAGTAGTAAAAATGAATAGGAGATCAATCCATAAAAAATTAGGTAGACTCACCTAAGTGACTATAATGAGGGGTGGAAAAGGTGTCATCACCAAAGAGCTCTTCCTTTATTTTCCTAAATAAGTTATTGACCTATTCCATTTAGTGTTTGGCTCCACAACTTAAATTTTAGCTATTTATGATGTAGAAGGGAATTGGGGACCTAAGAGACCCTTTAGAATTTCCCTCCTAATTTTAGGGTCTAATTCTATTTAAGTTCCATATTTACTTGGTTATTCATCTACAAGAATTTCTAAAGGGAAGGAATATTGATCATGTGGCTGAGTGTCTTGTGGTTGAAATGGAGGCAATTGATGTCTCTATGTATCTTGTGCTTTCCCTTTAGCTACTTTAGGATCATACTGAAGGGCTTGATCCTAAGCCATAGATATTATATAATTCCTCATTCTCATCCATATTTCTATATCATTAGTTTCATTTAGAAAGACTACATCATGATCAATATCCTCATGGAAATAGGAAACATGTACTTCTTTCTTCTCCTTGATATATAAGAGGTATCCCCTTACCTTTTTCTTCAGATCTCATTCCTTAAAAGGTGCAACATTGAAATTATACTGAGTCCTGGACTTGCCATCATGAATAAAATGTGATCTAACCCATATTTGTACTATCTAATTCATAAAGGAGTCTTTAAATAATAAACTAAATACCTTTGACCCAATTCTTCATAAATATTGTTATATGTTTGATATGAAATTTATTATTCTACTGTGTGGTCTAAAAAATGGTATGGTAACAATATGGAAGTGGCCGTTTTTCATTCTACCCTGATGATAGTGACATATGGGTAGTACTAATAGTCTCTCATTTTTTCTAGGCTTATTTATTATCAGATAATCTAGGTATTACAATGCCATACATGGCCTAGAATATTTAGGGATGGAAATCATCACATATCCTCTTGATTTCATTCTTGTATTTATTCACAAACATAAAATAATATTCCTCACCTACCCTATTTTCTAAATATTCATCTAAGGGCTAACATTATTGACCATAGGGCTTATAAACCATGCCCATCATCGCATACAAAAAATAGGACATTATTTAAATGTTTTCATCAATTGTCCCCTTAATAGGGTGGATTAATTGTGATTTTATCCTAACACTTATAATTTCTGCAAGTTCCACTAGTTTTTAAGATGTTAAGAGTATATTCAATAATGAAACCCACTCAATGTGGGCATATGCAATGTTACGAAACACATACAATCTATTCAATATGGCCTTAGCTATCCTAATTTTAGGTATTAATTTTATAATGAAATTGGATGAGATAACCCCTTTCAAATACATGCTTTGGCCTTAACCAAGCCATTACTTTAATTTTCACTCTAGTATATTATGATCAATCTAAACATTGGATAGTACTTGATTGTATGTGGTTTTGAGGCATGGGAGTCTCTCTCAAATTCCCCACATAAAATTTCTTTTGGAGTAATTTTAATATTCCTAACATGTAAAATATCCTTATAAATAGTTACATTAACAAATAAAATTCTAAGTAGGTTAATGCACAACATTACCTCAGGTTTAGTTGTCACTTGGTGGAGGCCTTGTAGTTCGATAGGTATGAGATAATCTATGTATTTCTTATCCTTTGGATAAATTTGGTCCTCAATAGAATATGGATTTTTAGACTCCATATATTCTCAAACTCTCGAGTAGCGTAGAAACTTGTAATCTTCCACACTGCTTTAGAATATGGTATCCATGTATTTTGGTCCTCCTATAAATGAGTAAAGATATGTAACTATAGACATGATTTATTTTGAATAAGAGTATATTTTTTCCATAGTTATTTCAATGCTCTTTATGAATCAAATAGTTAATTTTATGTATGTTTGATGAAGAAACTAGGGATTTTAGGGTGCTAGAGTGTTCAAAGATACAATCACTTGATTAAGAAATTAATGGTAAAGTGAATTATCCTTTGTATTTTGCATATATTGTTCTTAAACTAGAGTATTGAATGTATTCATTTTCCATTAATGTAGGTAACAAAATTTTCTTTTAATTCCCATTTCAATTTGAATTGGTTACTCAACTTTGGTGAGTTCGTTCACTTTCCACATGGAAACACTTAGTTAATCCTTTATGTCTAATCATTACTTTTGAGATAGTTTTATATTATTCATTGAATATTAATTTTTCCTTGCTATCAATAATTTCATTTTCTACCTTTGCCACACCCCCTTTTTGTAAATTGACACTTATCTAGTTCTCATATTATCAGCTCTTTAGCCTCCCATTATGTTTTACATGATAAATAGTTACAAGTTAATGTGATTTAGACAAATGAAATGATATTGTGTATGTAGAGACTCAAGATATCATATTCGATACCACTTATTCATTTGAACTAGGTATGTTTCAAAAGGTCCCAAGTAAAAAAAGGTTGACACATGGATATATCTTGGTGATCCAGTAAGTTCAAAGGATCGAAGATTTTATATTTCAAATCTTTATTATTATTTGGATCTCCTCAAGTTGATTTATAATGAATACATGACAAACATAAATTTATTGGAATGTGGAATATCATAGACACTAAACTGTAGACCAAAGGTCTATTTAATTCTACTAGGGTTCTATTTGATAAAAATCCATTAAGTGTTGAATTGTTCAAAACTATGGAATCTTGAAACCATTAAACTTTGTGGATGAATAAGTGAAGTATACACACTTTTGGGTTTTAGAAAATGCACCACATGGTGATTTATTAAAATGTAATAACTTAGAAAACATAAAATTTATCAACTTATGAAAGATACATTTAAAGATGAAATGCCACCTGATGACTTTCAATATCTATGGATCATTTAAAGACATAGAAACCTTATAAAATTTCAACACTTTGATAGAGGAATGAGGCATGTTTCAATCATGTGTAACACAAGTGGAGCTCGATCATGGATGGTTAGTAAACCTTGGTCAATAATCTTGTAATAATACAAAGTGCATCAAAAACTAGTACAAAGAAAGATTAATACCACTACTTTGTGAACCAAATTATTAAAAAAAATTATGAAAACATGAGGTGAAAAATAACACAAGATACTATTTCAAGCTTGGATTTTAATGGTTTGAATTCCTCTAAATATCAACTTCATGATAATATGAGACCTTGAATGAAAAATAATCAAATTAGTGACTTTTAAGGTTCATGGCTTCCCGAATTAAATATTTTACAATGATGGGTCCCCATTAAGATTAAAATGAAATGGGGTGTGTGTTTTAGGGGCACAAAAAATGTTGAATCATAGGGAAAAATACTCATGAGTATTGTAAAAATATAGAATTTTAGTAATATATTATAAGAAAACTTATTTTTGACAAAGAAAGAATAAGGAGACCAAGACTCTGGAACAAACTCTTACTTCATGAAACATAGTAACTTTTCCTTTTTTGGATTTATGTGTGTGACATAGTGAGATAATTTTCCCTTGGTCATGAAAATTTTAGTGAAGAGATGATTAAACATTGTAGGTATCATTTTGAATTTTAATTGTGCAACTAGACAAATAAATGAAGCCTAGGTATTACTCTACTATTAGCCAATAATCCATAGCCTTGATAGAGATACCTTTGATCCCACTCAAATTCTTGACCTAATACCAACCAAGCATCCATAGCCAGAATAAAGTTATTTAAATCTCCCATGTTTTATTAGTTTTTAAGAGTTTATTTTTGAAACACAGATAGAAGAAGGTTTGCGAACCATCATTGGCTAGGTGTATGAATAAGAAAACTAATTTGTCAATGTGTCCATGTCAGTGTATATTAAGTTATGTGTTTATTGTTTCTTATCAAAGTTTAGAATGTAATAATGTAATGAATCTTTTGAAATGGAAATATTTTCTAAAATTTGCATGAATATATCATAACAAGTCTCAAAAACTCAATAAACTTATTGGGTCTAAATAAAACATATTTTAATCATAATACATAACTTAATCCTAGATAATATTGTACTATCAAAATAGATATTCCTCAAGACAATTAGTGTCTCCTTAAATATCATCCCCTTCTTTTGGCATATCTTATACTTTTAGCTCAAGAAATTGGTGAGAGAATTATACACTTTTAATAATTTAACCTAGAAAGCATAACAACAAATCTACTAAAAGTTTAATGTTAAGAAAAAGAAATCTACTCTAGAAACTAGTAAAATCTAACATAAAAAGTATTAAAATATAGATTTTCACTTACATTTCACTTTGATGTATATCCAATTAGATTAGCCATGAAATAGTGCTTTAAAAACTATCCATTGACTGGAAGGCGAGGTCATTACCTTAAAGGTATTTCAATTGAAAGACATTATTATCAAGGGTTTGTGATATTTGATATGATCCAATCCATAGGGGATTGAAATTATCATGTTGTCCCTTATTTTCATGTGATTTATCACAAAAGAGAACTAGATCTAGAATATTAAAGGATTTAATCTTGGATATTTTGTCAAACCATCACTTAACAATATCATGATGTTTACTAAAGTTGTGTAGGGATTCAGTTCTTGTATCTTCCATTTGGACTATATCCATTAGCCTAGATTGTATTATTTCATCTTAACCCATATAGCATTGCATAAATTGATATGTTGCTATATTGAGAGTGATAGGAAATACTGGTTGTTGTCCATATACTAACAAAAAGATGAAGACTTTATATCTTGTTTATGCCTAGTTATGTGAGCCCAAAATGCATATTTCAAAAGGAGATGACATTCTTGTGGTTTATCTTGTGCCAATTTATTAATGACATATACCATAATTTTAATGGTGGATTTATCTCCTCCATTCCCATGTGGATAGTAATTTGAAAAGAATTTAACTATGATTTGATTATCATAGAACCATTTTATGAATTTAAAATATTAAAAAGTTGGATAATTATCACAAACTAAGGAGAGGGGAGTACCAAACATAGTCACCATATTTTATTCCAAAAATTTGATGATATTAACTAATTTGTATTTTTTTATTACTACTAATTATATACACCTAGTGAAGTAATCTATAACTATAAGGATGAATTGTGGCTGCTAAAGATTTTGGGTTTATAAACCTAATAAAATTAAGACCCCAGTAGGCAAAGGGGCATCCCTCAATAACTAGTTATAGAGGCATATAAACATTCACTTATCTTTTAGAAAATATCTAGCACTCATAGTATGTTTTGATGTGTTTGTGGACATACTTGGATATTTTGGGCCAGTAGTACCATTCCCTCAAAATATTATGTGATTTGGTATTACATAAGGGGTGCCCATTGCCTATATTTTAATGAAAGTTTTCTAGGATATCCTTAGCTTATTTCTTTAAAATGAATCTAAGATAGATGAATTTATAGTTCATTCTATATAGGACTTATTTATTAATAATATAGTGGGTTAATTTAAGACCAAGGTCTTTCTTTAGTTATTTATTTAATTTGAGAGGGCATGTACTTATGAGTAGGTAATGGATGATTTGAGAGTACCATCTACCATTAACTATTTAAGTTTCACTGACTTGTTCAATAATAATGTGCAAGTCAATTTAAGTCATTATCTAGATGATACCCTAACCTCTTATCATATTTGTAATTCTTATTTAAAAATCAAAATCCTATAAGTTTTTCCATGCACTTACCTCCTTTTTTGCTCAATTCATTATATCCAAGTGTAAGCTTGATAATTGGGCTAGGAATAATGGCATAAATTTTGTTTCATAGAATGTAGTGAATGAATTTATTAACATATTTAATTAAGTAAAATACTTATTTGTCTATCATATTCTTGTTGTCTCCAAATCTTACACCCTATAAGAGAGTGTTTAGTCCTCTCCCATATTTGGGCAACATTGGAACATTTCCAAGCTTGTGGGTATGCCTATGGAGGAAACAAACCTCTAGGTTGAAGGGCTAGCTCCCTGTTTATGAGTCTCTAAAAAACCACTAATGTTAGGCCAGCTTTCTCAAAGGGAAAATAGTTAGAAATTTAAATAAATGGAAATCCTACTCTAACAGGGGTCATACACCAAGACTATGTTCCACATGAGTATCACGTTCTAGTGTACGATGCAGCAAAAGCATAAACATTCCCAAGATCTAAAGATTCTAATAGAAGTGTTTTAACATAGAGGTGAGATTTACAAGATAACACAAGGTAAATGACTTGAAAGGTAGAACCTACACATTCTAGAACAATAGTACACATATAGAAATGCAATACACTCAAACACACACCATGTGCCCAGCTACACTGAGGACTCTTATTCAGGCATGAAGAATGAAGGGTTAGGAGGATTAAAAATCATCATAGGCTACCACCATACATCACTCACACACTCAGATAATCATCTAAAAACATGAAAGAAAATACCTATGCTAATGCTAAAAGGCACAACATGATATCATTCTAGTAGGGCTCCACTATACTAGGTGTATTCCTTTTTTCCTTTACATAAGGGAAATATTTATAGCAAAATGAGAAGATGAGGTCTTTGGTTTTAAAGGGTAAAAAGTTTTCATGCTTCATCCATCACTCTATGTCATGAAGCCAGGAAGGTTTCTAGCTACCCCTTTGATCTAGGAGGAAGTGTTCATCTCAAATCTATTATGTAAATAGTAGTTTAGGTGTGTTTCTTTTAGTTTGTTGTTGTGTTCCCTAAGTGATTTGAAGCACAAGTGTTTTTTCCTTCCCTTTATTTTCTCTATATGTGATCACTCTAGTTGTGTGTTTTTGCCAAGAAGCCTATTCAAGTCATTTTTGAGTGCCTTATGCATGACTCCATGCCCAATGGAAGGATTTAGGTGACTATTCTTTGACATATTAGGCATGCCTCCCCATGGAATCACCAAGAATGTTGACCAAATTTCACCTCAGTATAATTTGTTCAACCATTTTCAAGGAGAGATAAACAAAAGTTGCAAGAATAGGTCATTTCAAAGGTCTAAAGTTGCAAGTCATGGAGGCTAAAGTGTTTTGGCTCCATTGTAGTGTAAGTTGGCTTCTCCACAAGTCACGTTTTGGCCCCTCATAAACCTAAGATACACCTCAAGACCAAGTCAGGTTATATGAATGGCTTGACTTATAAAAATTTCATGAGTAGAAGTAATCTGGGTTTATAAACCCAAACTACTCCTTCCAATGCTTTATGGGTTTTCAATGATGAATGACTTAAAGTTTTACAAGGAACAAGTCTTAAATTGCTTTATAAGTAGTGATCAATGAGAGGTCTGAAGTGAGTAAGTAATAGGACTTAGAAAACCCGAAATGGTCTTGATAATGCCTCTCAAATTTCTCAAGGTAAAATTATTAAACATTTTAAAGGTTACATTCCCTTCAGAAAGGATCATTTTAAGAAGTCTAAAGGACAATTAAATTCTTATAAATGGTATTTCAATTCTTTTGAAGGTTAGTTCAACTCTTCTAAAGGGTAGTTTAACTTTTCCTAAGGGCACTCCATCATTTCGAAGGGTACATTTCCAAAGTTTTGAAGGTCTCTTACCCTTTGAAAGGGGCATTTTCACAAATCCTAAGGGCCACTTTGTGAAAGACCAAAGACTTGGAGAATGGAAAACTTGAATTAAGGATCCTCAAAAATCCCAAAGACTTAAATCAAAAACAAGTGCAAACTTGGTTTCCGAGGCTAGTTCACTTAATAAGCTTGGTCCAATGACAAAATTCACCATCATGGTTAGACAAATGACAAGCCACCATGTGGCATGAGCTAGAGTAGAGTCAACTTGTCAAGTATAGATGGAATATGATCCATAGGTGTTTGTGCTCAGTAGATTAATGAATCAGAATAACCAATCTAAGTCATTCCTTGAGAACCAATCAAAAAGGAAAGACAAAGCCAAACAATATAAAACAATTTCTCTCCACACAATTATGCATCATGATAAGCCAAGGAAAAGTAATTGGGAACCAAAAATAAATATCCAATAGGTGGCTCCATTAGTATCAACCATTTTTGGCACCATATCAACATAGATCTATTCTATTAATTAGTCATTGAAAAGCATTTCTAAGAGGGCAAGCCAAGGGAATTTAGGAGGGTGACATGGATCAATCAAAATTCCCTAATGAGCATCATTGGAAAAGTTAGTTACAAATAAAGATGGAGACTTATAATAGAAATTATTCCTCTTGCTGGTGCCAAAGACATACTCTTCTCTCTCTTCTCTTTTCTATAAATACAACCCTTAGGCTAGTGTAAAATCCATCCACAAAAGTATGGTGAAGCCCTACTGAATTGTTTTGTCATTTCTTACCTTTAAAAAATAAAGAATAGGTCTATTCATTTCAAGTTATAAATAATTGACTAAGTGTTTAAGAGACATAGAGTGCCAAAAAGTGATGGTTTCATCCTTGTGTCCTTTGTCTTTCATGTTTTGATCAAGATTTTTAGTCTAACAGGTCATGTAGAGTGCATAAAAATTTATGAGATTTTGCATGTGTATAACCTTTTCTAAACTATACAAGTTGTATTTCAATTTCTTTACCTTGTGTGATTTCATACATCTCACCTCTACAATGAAACAATTATTTTAGAACTTTTCATATCTTGGCAATAGTCCTGCATTCTATTGTATTTTGCAGTCGTGTATGACATTCATGTGGAGCATAATTGTGGTCCATCACCATTTTTTAGATCAGATTTCCCTTATGCATTTCTAACCCTTTTCCCTTCAAAAATTTGGTCTAGTAGTAGTGATTTTGTAGAGACTCATATATAGGGAACTATCCCTTCAACCTAGAGGTTTATTTCCTCCATAGGCATACCCACAGGCTTGAAGATGTTCCAACATTACCCAAATCTAGGAAATGACTGAACACTCTCTTTTAGGGTACAAGACTTGGAGACAATAGTTATAGCATGCTTGGTAAGACTAGGTCCAAATAGTGGGAAGATTGTTGGTCTGTCTTCTCTCATATCAGCTTTTGGAAGCATCCAAATGAATTTTTGGTTGTAATCAGCCTAAGTATCTATTGATGAAGATTTTTATTAGTCCTTGTTTTTTCATGTGAATTATGAAGTTGATATGGATGGCTATGGGGAGAATCCTTACCATACACCTCCCTATCATGATCCTTTCTACACTTCTCAACAGTCCTACCAATAATACCATCCTCCCTATGAGTCATGGCAACCCTATGGTCAACCTAGTCCTTTTCCAAATGAGTATGTTTTTGTTTACCAACTATATGACCCATCTTCACCTCAACCTTGTCATGTTGAGGCAAATAATACCATTATTTGGGAGGTAGAATATGGAAATTTCAAAGCCTTTCCTGAAGAGATTAAATAACCCAACCACTTTTTCCAAGCTTATTACCCCTCTCATTCTCAAAATGTGTGGGTAGTTATGCCAAGATTTCTAGAATTGGAAGAGTATGTGATTGTGCTAGATAAGTGTAATGATGGAACTCTTAGTGGTTTTGTAGATTGGATAAGGTTTTTACTTGGGTTATTAATGGACATGTTAGGTATGTTTAAGAAGAAAACCAATATGTCATTGGTGAAGGATTGTCTAGGGATAGAAGAGCTTTTCAATGGTGGATTGATCAGCTAGAGAGATGGGAAACCCAAGAGGGTATGGAACAAGTTATAGCTATAAGATAATCTCAAAAACACTATGAAGAGCCTCAAAAAGATGAGGATGATAATAGCTTGTATGAAGAAGATCTACTTCCTATTGTTCCTCCTATCTTACCTCTCCCTCAAGAGCCGATTCAAGATGTTTCACCCATCTCCATGTCCATCCTTGTCCACCACTCTCCATCCTTAATTGATAGACCCATATGTCTACACCCATCCCTCCCATTGAAGAAGAGACTCTTTCAAGGAAAACATCAAATAAAGAAACCACTATAGAAACTCATCTTAGTGAAGACAAGGATAACCTTGCCTCTTTGAGTGAAGAAAAGTGTGTTGAAGACTCTTTTGTTGTTGTCTATGAGGAGTGTGACCTAGACTTGGAAGGAGAGGTATTCAGAGAAGACCCCATGTCTAGTCCTAAGGTTGTAGAGGACCATCTAAAACACTAAGTGAAGTGAATCATCAAGGAAGACTGTTAAGGTACTCCTCAAGAGGTTGTAGTCTTGGAATAATCTCATGAGATCGAACTTGAAGACATAGTGCTTGAGGATGAATTTTTACCTCTTTTTGATTTTGAATCACCCTCAGATGCATTATAGATTGAGGAATAATAGATTGATGATCCCATATGTCCAGAAGAAAAGAGATAAGAGGTATTGATCTAGGATGTCAATGAAGATAGAGATGATTGATAGTAGCAAATGGAGCTCTTTCAATATCTTGAAAGCCATTACCAAGTTGAGGGACAAGTTCGTGACAAGGTGAAGGAAAATTTGCCCATGGAAGATAATGACCAAGATTGGGCAGACTATGCATAACTCCTTAGTGAGATTGAAGAGCTTGTAGCTAATGAGAAGCCCAATCTCATTAAGGATCCCATAGGAACCAAGAATGTAAGCTTTGTTACATCACCATTAGAGGTTAAAGTTGAAGAATCTTGGGAGGGGCTTGAAGTTGTTGAGATACAAGAAAATTTCATTTCTATGGATAACTTGTTTGGAACTACTTGCTTCTTGTTAAACACCATGAAGAAGATGGAGGCATTGATGCCAAGGATCAAAAGGTGGCATGCTTCATCCATCACTCTATGTCATGAATCTAATAAGGTTTCTAGCTACCCCTTTAATCTAGAAGGAAGTGGTCATCTCAAGTCTCTTCTATAAATAGTAGTTTAGGTGTGTTTATTTTAGTTTGTTGTTGTGTTCCCTAAGTGCTTTGATGCACAAGTGTTTTCTTCCCTTTATTTTCTATGTGTGTGACCATTATTGTTGTGTGATTTTGCCAAGAAGCCTGTTCAAGTCATTTTTGAGTGCCTTATACATGACTCCATGTCCAATGGAAGGATTTAGGTGAATGGGTTTTAACATAGCAGGCATGCCTCCCCTTATAATCACCAAGAATATTGACCAAATTTTACCTCAGTATAATTTGTTCAACCATTTTCAAGGAGAGATAAATAGTAGTTGTAATAATAGGTCATTTCAAAGGTCCAAAATTACAAGTCAAGGAGGATAAAATGTTTTGGCTCCATTGTAGTGTAAGTCAAGTTCTCCACAAGTCAAGTCTTGGCCCCTCATAAACCTGAGTTGCTCCTCAAGACCAAGTCAAGTTATCTGAATGACTCAACTTATAAAACTTTCATGAGTAGCAGTAATTTAGGTTTACAACCCCAAATTAATCCTTCCAATGCTTTGTGCATTTTCAATGATGCATGAATTTGGGTTTTCCATGGAGCAAGTCTTAAATTGCTTTATAAGTAACTAACAATGAGAGGTTCAAAGTGAGTAAGTAATAAGACTAAGAAAACCCAAAATGGTCTTGATAATGTCTCTCAGATTTCACAAGGTGAAAGTCTTAAACATTTTTAAAGGGCATGTTCCATTTAGAAAGGCCCATTTCAAGAAGTCTGAAGGATGGTTCAATTCTTCCATAGGGTAGCTCAATTATTTTGAATTGAAACTCAACTCTTTTGAAGGTCAACTCAAATTTTCTGAAGGGCACTCCATTATTTCAAAGGGTAAATTTCTAATATTTTAAAGGTCTCTTACCCTTTGGAAGGGGTGTTTTCACAAATTTGAAGGGTCACTTTATGAAATCCCAAAGACTTAAAGCAAGAAAAAATTGAAGTAAAGGGCCTCAGAAAGCTCAAAGACTTAAAGCAAAGACAAATGTAAATTGGGTTTCCAAGGTTGCTTAATAGGCTTGGTCCAATGGCATAGTTCACCATCATGTTCAAAAAAATGAGAATCTACCATGTGACATGAGCTGGAGTAGATTTAGCTTGTCAAAGATAGATGGAAGATGATCCACAAACATCTATGCCCAATAGATCAATGACTTATAATCACCAATCTAGATCATTCCTTGAGGACTAATAAAAAACAAAAGAGATATCCAAATATAATAAAAACAACTTATCTCCATGCCATTGTGCATCATGACAAGCCAAGGATAAGTGGTTACACATAAAAAAAACTCCAATAGGTGGCTCTATTAGTAGAAACCATTTTTGGCACCATTTCCACATAGCTCTATTCTATTAATTAGCCATTGAAAATCATCTCCAAGAGGACAAACTAAGGGCATTCAGGAGGGTGACATGGATCAATCAAAATGCCCTAATGAGCATCACTAGCAAAGTTAGTTATAATTGAAGATGGAGACTTCCAACAAAAATGATTCCTCTTGTTAGTGACAAAGACCTCCTCTTCTCTCTCTTCTCTTTTCTATAAATATAGCCCTTGGGCTAGTGTAAAATCCATCCATAAAAGTATGATGTAGCCTTGCTGAATTATTTTTTCTTTTCCTACCTTTAAGCAATCAAGCATATGTCTATTCATTTCAAGTTCTAAAAAATTAATTGAGTGTGTAAGAGACACAAAGTGATAAGTGATGGTTTCATCCTTGTGTCATTTTTTCTTCACATTTTTAGCAAGAGTTTTAGTCTAATAGGTCATGTATAGTGCATCTAGATGTACAAGATTTTGCATGTGTATAACCTTTTTTGAACTATACAAGTTGTATTATAGTTTCTTTACGTTATGTGATTTCATACATCTCACCTATACATTGAAACCTTTATGTTAGAACTTTTCATATCTTGTTAATAGGCTTGTATTCATCTATATCATGCAATCATGTATGACATTCCTATAGAGGATAATTTTGGTGCATCACCATTTCTAGATCAGCTTTCCCTTATTAATTTCTAACCATTTTCCCTTTAAAAAGATAGTCCAATAGTAGTGGTTTTGTAGAGACTCATATACAGGGAGCTAGCCCTTTAACCTAAAAGTTTGTTTCCTCCATAGGCATACCCACAAGCCTAGAAATGTTCCAATGTTGCCCAAATCTAGGAGAGGACTGAACACTCTCTTCTATGGTGCAATATTTGGAGACAATAGGACTATCTTAGCTCATCAGCCCTCAAAATGGTACTCATGAAGGAAATGGAATGTTCATTATCTCCCACCTTTTCTGTCAATACAATAGCTATGGTATATTCTCAAGCAAATGAATAAAGGTAAAAATCTTTATTAAAATTTGGACTTACAAGAACTAGAGATTGAGTGATATAAGTTTTGATGTCCTTGAAGGATTTATGGGCTTATATGATCCATTATATTTTTTCATCTTGCTTCAACATATCACTCAATGGTTTAACTATCTTGACAAAACCATAAATAAATTTTCTAACAAAGTTGATTTTTTCAAAGATTGAGTTTAGCTCTCTTTTTTTGTTGGGAGGTGCCAATATGGAGATAGATTGGACTCTATCTAGATCAATGAAAAATCCATATTTAGTGATAATATTTCCTAGTATCATTCCTTTAGTGACTCCTAAAATACTCTTATTTTGGTTTAGGGAGACTCCATATTTTTTGCATCTATCAAATAATCTATGTAAGTGGTCAATGTGATCAATTAATTTCTTTAAAAACACATTGAGGTCATCCATGTAAATGATGATACATTTACCAACCAACCCATATAATTAAAAATACATTTCTCTCTGGAAGGTGGATCTTACATTGATTAGGCCGAATGACATCCTTTTATATGTAAAAGTTCCCCACTTGGTGGTGAATGCATTCTTTATCCTATCTTCTACTTCAACTAGAACATGATTGTAACTAGAGAACTTATCTAGAAAGGACATCATATTTGACATTCTTACCATTTGAATCACCTCATCTAAATAAGGTATAGGGTAATTATCTTTATTTGATACTCTATTCTAGTTCTTGAAATCAATAAAGAGTCTAATTTATCCATTTATATTTATAATTGGAAGTAGGTTGGCTACCCAAGTCGAGTGAATAATAGGAAAGATGATTTTAGCATCCAATAACTTCTACACTTCCATCTATATAAGTGGTTCTAGGATTATATTAATTCTCCTCTATCATTTCTTGAAATACTTATGATCGGTTTCGAGGGGGATGGCATGAGTGATTACCCAAGGTCAAATACATTTACTTCATTATAAGTCAATGCAATGACACCCTTGTATTCCATGAGTAATATATTGAGTCTTTGATTTTATTTCTCATTGTATCGTTAACCCACATTTATAAATTGGGGATGTTGATCAGTCCTTAAGTTTTATTTAACAAAATAAGATTTGGTTGATTTAGACTACTTTTGGTTTTGATCTTATTAATCTATATCAAGGGCTTACTCTAGAGAAATCATCCCTATTTTATTTGACTTGTAAAATGCCATCCTATCCTATATCTTCACTTTACATAGGCTTAATGTACTTTTCATATATCATTTGAAACTCAAAATCTCTAGTATTGGTCAAGAATTACACAATATTGATCATCCTCAAACACTTGAAAATGGCTATATTCTTTGGAAAAGAAGGATATGGTATGAGCTCCAAAGAGAATCTTAACCTTTTTACTCCTATAGTTATTTAAAATTAGTAGATGAAGGTGCCAATGAGTCTATTGTCTAATTTTCTCCTCTTAGAATATCTTTGATTGTGAAAGAATCAACAAATTCAATTAAGTCCTAGACTTTATGCTTGTATTTATTCAAATAAGTTAATTTAGGTTGATAATTTTTATGATATGGTTTACAACCAAATTAGAATCACTAAAGATCTATAATTTCTTGGCATTATACATTAAAAAAAATTAGAGGAAAAATATTAGAGATTCATACTCAGCCATATTATTCATGTATTGGAACTATAATCTGTAAGTAGCTAGCCACTGCTTCCCCTTTAGATTTGTGAGGGATATGTTGACATCCAAACATTATTTCAATTTAACTCCATTGAAATGGAGTGTCTATAGTTGGTATGGACTTTAAAATTTGTGTTCATAAAGCACATGTTCCTATTTGGTGGTGAACATGTACACACCTACATGTGAAGACACAAAGTCTTCCTTTTCATTAGTGACATTGTACTCTGTGATCATGTTCTTCATTTTGGATTCATGATCCTCTTGAATTTTTTGGAGTAGCCCTTTTCATGTCAGCCACATGTGTGAGAAGTTAGTATCCACATATGCACTAAGTATTTTTGGATGAATCCTAATTTAGCAATAGGCTATAAACTTATATAATTTTTATGACCAATATATCAATATTACATTACACACATTGTTTAGATGCCAGCTAGATATGTATGTTTGATAAATCTCCAAGGCATGGGAAAAAATATTTTTCTAATTATAGGACCACTCTTTTTGACTTGCCAAGGGTTTAACCCACCCTTTTGTATATATTTTTGGAATTATATTGGCTAACACAGCTAAGTCAATCAGATAGTTATGTACATTTTTCCTAAACATTATGATAGTTAGCAAAAAAGGTGGCACTTATGGTTTGTATTTATATATCATCACATTCACTTGTGTAGTATTCAATTTATCATTAGATAATATTTTGGCTAGGGGTTTGAGAAGTGACTCTATTTATTTAGTGATATAGGACAACTCATGTCGAGTGATTCTTGCCTTCACCTTCTTCATATCCTTGACAATGTTGTATAATATTTTGTTGGATGGTTCTATAATTCTTAAATGTTTTATCTCTTTCTTCAAGAGGAAAATTATTATTATTATTAGGAGGCATTGAAGTCATGATGGGTTGATTAATCCTTATATTTTAATTATTTATGGTTTAATTATACTTTTAGAAGGCGTGTATTTCATTAGTATAATCATCTAGTTCATTATCATCCTCTTATAGAAATGGATATTCAAATGTTTCAAAAACCATTAATGTTTTTGGGTGGCATGCATCATTAGAGGAAGATTATTATTTTCGATGTGTGGGATTTTATTTCCTCTCTACCTCCTATTGGAATATTTTGAAAGAAATGTAGAACTATAATATAGATCAACATGTGCAATTTTATGAACTCAACATCAATTTGGAAGAGATGTATCCATTATATTGATCTCAGGTATCTTATTCTATGGGACTTGTTGTTATTGATTATGTTTATAATTATTGAAAGGTTTGTTATATCTATGGAATCCTAAACCCTTGCTAGTATTCTATCCACTTGTATTATCCATGTATTTTTGCATGTTTAGAAACATAGTACTCAACTTTTTTACCATCCTTTGGATTAACTCCAATTATGTCTTTGTAGAATCATAACTAGTACCCTATGTAGTAGTTGTATTGATTGGGATTGATAGACGACTATAAATGTTTTTGTTAGAATTAGATATAGAATTATTTAGGAAGTTAAGGTGTTGGTTACATAGAAAAAGGTTCAAAGGCATGAGGATGTACACTTGGTTATAGTTTTGGGATTCATTATTATGATTTATGTTTGCTAGGATTGGAGTGAAAGATAGAAAAACTAGGACAATATCAATTAGGGCCAAGAATTGCATATGAGGATTTAACTACTTGATAATAGTGATGTATTCAACTTAAGATAAAGTGAATGAAGTGATTACAATAGTTCTCCACAAGAACATAATAGAGATGGGATCTAGAGATTGCTTGTACATATTAAGATCCAACACCCCATTCGGTTGATAGGAAGTATCAACACTATTGTACATATTTTTAGATATGAAATTAAAAGTTAAAATAGGATCTTTGGGAACTCAAATCATGATATAAAACTATTGATAAATAACACTTGGATAGGTGATTTCACTAAATTGTGCCAAAATAGTATCTTTGTAGTCAATCTAGGTCATAATAGAACCTTCAAAAACATTTAGGAAATAGTCATAGTCCACATTTTTCAATGTGAAATGGAATAGTATAAAAGCCACATCTACATGGGTTACATTCAATATCCCTAGAGTGGTTTTAAATTCCTTGATGGGTTCCTTTACATTCCTTGCTCCTAACAGAGAAAAGGTAGGAATATATTTCTTTGAGTTTATGGGGAGATCATGTATAGCTACAATAATATTGAGAATTGAACCTCTTAGCCAAGTTGGATCTTGAGAGGGTGGTGGTGGAGGGTTATATAATTATTGTTGTTATTTTTATTGAGCCATTCAAAGGATATGAGTCCAAGGTTGCCTACCTAGAGAGAATGATTGGGTTCTAGGTCCTCTCATGACTCCCTTATTAGAACTTGACTTTATATGGATTTCCAAAGGTAATGGAAAGTTGTTATCTAAGGTAGACCTTGGTAATATTTTAGGTGATTCTAGTGTAACTCAAGTGGATCTTTCCTAAAATGATAGAGTCAAAGGTGTTGGAAATCCTTATATCAAAAACTTGTGTGTCGTACTTATGTGGGTTTAATTCATACCTCAATAACCCTATTAGGTAGCATCTAATGTTTTATGATTGGTGAAATATTTCACTCTAAGGCAGGAGTTATTAGGTATTTAGTTTTATAACAACCTATTGGTGAAATAACAATGAATAACACATATTATTTACCACAAGTGAGATGACTATGGATAGACCTAGATTAACTTAAGCTGAGTGGAAGGATGATGGTTTTAACTAAATAGGTGGGATTTCCCCCAAAAAATCAAAAAATGAAGTAAAGGTAATGAAAAAAAGAGGCATGTGAACCACACAAGATGAAAAACCCTTTAAGACCAACACTTGAAATAAGGTAGGACAAGCATTTATAAGACCAATATTTAGTATAAGCTAATATAACCCACCAAAAAATAACACAATAAGGAGTCAAAGGGAATCATAACATAGGATAATTTAACATGTATAAATTAATGGTTGTCACATTTGCTAGATTGCTATTGCACATCTATAAAGGGGTATTATAATTAACATGTAAAATACATTCAAATAAGTTGTAGATTAAAATTAATAATTGTGTTAAATAAGACAACTCATATAGAATCGAATAACTAAGATACCAAAATGATAACACATCCCATATAGTCCACATAATTGGAGAAGAATAAATATTTTCACATCAAAATCAAAATAGAAGAACTCAAAATTTCCTATTAATTTCAATAGCCAAAATTCTCCTCCTTTTAGATTGGTAGGTTAAAAATATATATAATCTTGGGATGGGAAAGGTCTCATATATTCAATCCACATCTAAAATTACATGTTAAAAATTATGACTATATGTTCAAGAATATGCAAAAGATGAATGTATAAGACCATATGTAGAATAGCCTCTTTATCTAAAAATACAATATGCATGCAAATTAAATGGGTTGGGAACTGAAGATCCACCTTAATAATAACTATTTAAGTCCCCATGGGATCAAAATTGGGTCTACAAAACTATGAATCCATAAAATTGAGAGCTTTGTGATATTGGCATGGCACTAATAGTTAGATATGTGTGTGAAACTGACCCTGAAGCTACTTCTTCGGATCTCAACTCTTAAAATAATGTGTGAGATATGTAAACATTCTTATTTATAATATCAAAATTTCTTAATGAAGGCTTTAAGATCTTGATAACTTTGGCGATCAACCTCTCCTAATTAGCTTTTGAGATTTTGAATTTAGTTGCCAGAGGTTTTGCATTTGTTATTCTATCTTTTACAAAACTAACCAAATATAATTTTTATTTTTTGGTTTTATAGATGCTGCCCTCAACTTACTTTTTGAAGTTGTCTAAATCCACCTAAAGATGGTTCTCAAAATTAGGTTTATTTATCAATTATCTTGTAGGGGTTATTATATTGGTAACCCTTATATCTATCCAAAATTTACAATGGCTCACTCTCATCACTAAAAAAATGCCCCATCAAGGTTTTCATTTTCTTATCTAAACTAAGGGAATCATCACTTCTTACAATTACATATTTGAAGCACTAGGAAGCATCCATGTTGGTCATAAGATTCAACTGGTGGAAAACATTGGTCATAGAGCATTGAACCAAAAAATTCAATCTTTTATCTATTTATTTATTTTTTTTCTAAAATGTAATAATAGTTACCCTATTAGATTGGCTCCTTACATTTGAAACCCTGAAATTATAAAAAATATTGTACAGTTTGGTAGATGCACTCTATACATAAATAATAATAATAATCTAAGGTGATTATATGATTTGTATTTGATGCAATTCCTTCATTGTTTCCCCCACATAATCCATAAATCACCAAATTATTTAATATACTCTAGGGTTCATTTAGATTTATTTTGGGCTTCTTTGCTAAAGGAAAAGATTCTCCATTTTTTCAAACTCCACTTATTTTTCCTTTGTTTTCATAACCTTACTCTTCCTTACTCTTTGAATAGTCCCACTTTTCTTATCAAACTAAGTGGATATAGTGGGAATTTTAGTCATGAAAAAAAATTTCATTTCATCTCTAGCATCTTGCACTTTTCTTACCCATTATGGAAAAATAATTTCTCTCATTTCAAAATCTTGGTTTGTGCCTAACAATAGAGAACATGGTGGAGTCATATGAGGAATTTTAATCAAATGAGGTGCTAAAGATGCACTTATTAGAATGAAAGAATAGAGGAGTGTTTGAAAAATCCTCTCCCATGAATATGTTTTCTTCATGGTGGTTACTTCAGTTAATAATTTAGTCAGACTTGGGGTAATTTCTGTAGTCATTATAATTGTTTGAATGGATAATATTTGTGGTGTGGGGAGATCCACTTAGGTTAAATTTTTCCTTGATACTGGTGGCATTCGAGGATCAAAGATAGAAACAGTGACCCAACTATAAAATGGATTGCCTTTGGAGTCCTTATTAATTTTTGAGAAGAATGAATAATTGAATCAATAATAGTAATAGTATAACTAGACAAAATAACACTAAGAATAGATATGGGCAAACATAAAATTAGGATTTAAATACTAAAAATTTTAGAAATAATAGAAGATACCACCTTGTCAATACTCTATATCTACTCACGTGTGAGGACTTACTAGTATGATATTTTGGCTAAGGCTTATTTCATTTTATATTATCCCAAAGACAAGGCTTTGTATTTTTAAGCTTAGCATCATAATCATTTGGTTGCGTAGTAATGATAATTTATAGTTCCTCCTCATAATTTCTTCTTCATCATCCCATTCTACATCCATGTGATAATCAACCAAATATATTACATAATCAAGATCTTCTTATTCTATTAATTCCATTGTATCCACTGCATTTGGTGCATCCTTTACTTCTTCTTCCTCTTCATATTTAAGAGATTATTCTATGATTAGAAGACCAAGTGATGGGATATTTTCTAGTTACTTATCTTTGGAGGAAGCAGAAGATTATTTATGATTCCTATGGTACGTGAAGATGGGTGAAGTGTAAGGTGGATGAGATGGGGGGACAACTAAATGAATAATGGTAGTAGGAGGTATGACTAGAGGTGGTCGAGAAGGAGTGCTATATGTGATGACAATGGTGGTAGATGTGGTGAATGGTGTTGACATGGTTATGGGGGGCATCAAAATTTCCTAATGAGACATAAGAGATTGAGGAGAACCTGAAGCAGTGAGAATGGACATGAAAGTAGTCTATAGAAACTTAGGAAGACTCACTTGAGTGACTATAGTTAGGGGTAAAAAGGGTGTCATCACCAAAGATATATTCCTTTATTCCACTGAAGAAGTTACTTACCTATTCCATGTAGTGGACTCTCCAAAGCTTGAATCTTATCCAATGTTTATGTTGAGGGGATTTGGGGACCTAACAGAATCCTCAAAATTTGCCCTATAACTAGAGGGTCTTAGGATATTTAAGTCCTATATTCATCTAGTTCTTAATCCCTAAACACTTCTAAAGGTGATGAAGGTTTACCATGTGGTTGAATTAGAGCCCACTAATGGCTCCAACATCTTGTGATATCTATTTAGTTACTTTAGGATCATACTGAAGGGATTGAGTGTAAGACATATAAATTGACTTGTTATTCATTCTTATCCATACTTCAATATCATGAACTGCATTTAGAAATACTTCCTCATGATCAAATTACTCATGGCCATAGGAAATATTTACCTTATTCTTCTCCTTGATATAAAGGAGGTATCCCCTTACTTTGTTTTTGGGATCCCATTCCCTGAAGGTGGAAATTGAAAATTGTACCGAGTCTTAGCCTTGCCAACATGAATAAAATGTGACCTAACCCCATATTGCTATTGTCTAATGATTAAAGGAGTCTTAAAATGATAGGTTAAATGTCTTTGGATTAATTCTTCATCAATGTTGTAAATTTTATATCTAGTTTCTCATTCTGCTATGTGTTCTAGAACATGGTGTGGCAATAATAAAAAAGTGATCCTTGTTCCTTCAATCATTATGATAGTGACATCTAGGTATTTTCCTAGGATTCTTATTTTACTATTAGATAATCTAGGTATTATAGTGTATTATATGGCCTGAAATATTTTGGGATAGACTTCATCACATATATTCCTGATTTTATTCTTCTTTTTATGCACATACATAAAAGAATAGTCATCACCTACCAATTGTCATGTTGATCTATACCCATTGGGGAGGTGTTTCAAGTCCCCTCACTCAATTAAGAAAATGGAAACACTCCTAGGCTATGGGTGGCATAAAAGGTGGAGTGAATCTCCACATATGATTGGTTCCTTTGATGCTATAGCTAGAACTAATACTACACCAACTCAAACTACAAATAAAAGGGAAAAAGAAGGATGCAATCAATTGAATAAAGGGGAGATGCACCAAATTATAGGTCTCATCTACTTTTTTATGATTACTATTATAGACAAAATAATATTGAAATCTTATTTCCCAACTCCAAATAGACCTTCCAACATGAGTGTTTCAATATGGTAGTTATAGATAATACATCAATCAAGAGGGATGATCAAGAGGTCTAGAAGTAGGCACTAGTGAATTTTTTAACACTTAACCATTACAAAACTACTTGATACACACCATATGACATGAAAGAAGATGAATTATTAATAAAGAGGCATGGATGAAGAGGACAAATGCAAGGTAGTTCAACACTATCACTATCATTCATAAAAAATTCACCATAAAAACACTAATGCAAGATGGAGAAGGCATAAATTAGATTTTATTCACTTCAAAGGCAATAATCAATATCAAATTTGGTAGGGATTTGCCTTAACAAATTAGACAATGATTTCCACTTCACTTATAAGAGTACATATAAGAGAATATAGAGAAGAGAGAGGACATATAGGAAGCTTATGATTGCTAACCTTAAATCATGAGATCATTTATAATATCAATGAAATACAAGAAAACAATCCTATATTATTATCCTTCATGAGTTGGACTTTTTTTATGATGTTCTCTTGAGAGGTGGCATATGATTTCTTCATTATATTAAATGACTCACTATTGGTATCTTTGAAACTGCTCTTCTTTCTTGATTGAGGAGTTAAAAATACACACTTGAATCTAACTAACTTAGGTATTTTGGCAAATAGATTACTCACTCCATTTTGCATCACTCTATGCCATTATTGACTCTTTAAATTCATCTTTCATATTGATGAATGTGGGAATTGTGGTTTGGACCTCTTCATTAATGTGATTTCTATCCTTAAAACTACAATTTCATGTTTAAGCATGTTTGATCCAAAGGAAATGTAGTGAAGATAGGTTTATCCCCTCATATGAGGTCAATTATTTATTTCAATATTTCCATAACAACTTGAAAACTTCTGGAGTGTATTGTATAAGGTCATGTAACCTATGCCCAATCTTGTAAAACATCTTCAAGTGATTATCTATCCATTAGGTCTACATAGTCTACTAGAAAAATATTTGGAGAAAGTTGTAGCTACTCATCATGATATGGAAGATCTGTATGGACTTGAGAATTATGTAAGGACCTTATTTGAGTATGTCCTCTCATGGAAACACAAAACTATTTGACCTCAAACCTATAGCCTATCCAATATGGAGGTTTTTTGCTCATTTATTACATGTACATAAGCCATTTCAAAATACCTATAGTCATTAGAATCAGTTTCTTTATGACATGGAGAGATAAACAATGGTGTCATTGAGTGTATACAAGAGTGCCTCAAATGTTATTATGCATTACATGACTTTAAGATGGTATCCAAAGTCATATACTCAGTGTAAGCAAGAAAGAAGTGTTAGTGTGGATTGGATTAGAACTTGAAAACCTATCATACCACCATGAAATATCCTTGAATGAATGATGAAATATTATTAGGCATTTTTTTCATGCTTGAAAATCTTCTTCAACTGGTCAATAAGTTATAATTTACCTAAATACCATAAAAAGAAGCTTAAAGGTGCAATTTTTAGGCCATTTACCGAAAGTTTTCCTCCACACATGAAAATATTCATGGCCCAACATGTGACAATGAGGTGTGTAAATATGAATCAAAGGTTTATAAGAAAAATTAGGTATATTGGAGTCAATTATAAAATAATTTATTGTCACTAATATCTTTTTAAGGTCTCTTGGCAGTTTGAGTTGTTTAATTTCTTAAGAATCGTTCATAAAGATATACTCACTAAAAGAATAAAAAATACTAGAAACTATGAGGGCATAGACCTTATCAACATCTCATTAATCAATTTTCCCCATACACCTAATCAACTAACTTCATACACAAGGAAGATGACCTTCTCGAGCTTGCAGGCTTGTAGGTATAATTTGAGATTATTGTTTATAACAAAAATGTCATCATGATGCTAGTTTTTTTTAATAAAAATGTTTATTTTAGGACCTAAATCATGTTAAAAAAAGTATTCAGATAATTAATTACGGAATTTTACCTCCTAATGGCTTTAAGTATTGATTTAGTCCATACCTAGGGTATGTAGGTAGTTTAGGTGGTTTTAGTAGTTTTAACACTCTTTTGATGGTTTCTTATCATAACCACATGTATGATCACTCTTGAAATCTCCATAAAGTTACATCACATGTATAAAAATCCTCTTATCCTCATGTCTAATTAAAAACTATGACTTTTTCCTCATGTTTACACCTGTAGACTATATACAACCAAGTTGAACATGCATGCTTGGTTGTCTTCTTGATATTTGGACATTGGTTATGCTTTGAGGAGATACAAAGAGTATGATAAGGTCATGATGATTTTGAGTAAAATGTTTTATAACATTTTTCAATCAATTTCATTCTTCAAAACACCTCACAATACCATAAACTCTATCTATCATGCCAAAAGACAACAAAACATGAGAATTCCCAGTAATGGATACTTGCTTAGATTTTTAGTGTTGTATGGGATTTTAGAGATATTTAGAGTGTTTTATAACCTTTTTTATTCATCCATTGATCTTAGAACCAATGAAAAAGTGATAAAATTAAGGTGCTATAGTTTATTATGAATTATGGGTAGGTTTACTTAATAGTTATTGTTCATAGAGTACATTCTCTTAAACTTAGAGCCTCTAACATAAAATTATAGGGCATAGGGTGTCATCTAAACCCTAGGATCACTGGTCATATTGTCTCTTCTCTTCCATGAACCAACTTCATGAAACTAAGCATTCTTCTCTTGCATGTGACCTGATGGAAAACTTGAGTGGTTTCTACATTATTTTAGACATGTATACTCTATCTCAGCATGGTTTCAAGCCTAAGGAGGATGGATGAGGTTGTGTTAGGCCTTGAAGACAATATTTAGTTTAAAAACCATTTAATGCAACCTCTTTATCATGTATTTTTCCTTTGTATGGACTATATGCTCACTTCACAATCCCTTTTTCACCATGAAACTTATTCATTTGAAAAAATAACCTGATTGTAGCTATCTATAATATGTTAAATGGAATTATTATTGAATTTTAACATACAAAGAACCTATTTTTATTAACTTTATTTCCATTCATCACATTATGATATGTTTATAGGTTAAATCAATAAACAAAGATGTTTTCAAATGTAACTATAATTAGAAATCGGTGGAGCTAACATCTTGACTGGGTGTATGGGAAAAATGAGTTACAACATTATCTTCACCAAAGGCCAAATGTTCTAAGGGACCCCATTTGAGTATATCTACAAAACATGGAGCATATTAGACTTGGTACAAGAATTAATTTGAACAAGTATAATATAATGGAACCTTAAACAATGATAAAATCTTCAACGATTCTAAAGTCTTCATAGATGACCATGTTCAGGGGATTAACCAAATACAATAGCTTACACTCTTGACAAGACCTTACTAAGACATTGAAACAACTTGATAGACACCATGTAAA
Source organism: Torreya grandis (assembly GCA_037957365.1). Taxonomy (NCBI): domain Eukaryota; kingdom Viridiplantae; phylum Streptophyta; class Pinopsida; order Cupressales; family Taxaceae; genus Torreya; species Torreya grandis. Next base: position 371,983 of record JARHVA010007263.1, on the reverse strand, counting down.
GTTAAATCAAGGCCACCAAGTCATGATTCTCATTAAGACATTTGCAAGGCTAGGTAACTCAGGTACCTAGTTTGAATAAATCTTGGTCAAGGGTGGCTAAATATTTTTTCCTATTAAACATCCAGACTAATAGATTTAATAGTCCATTGGGCATGGAATCATTAAACACTACTTTATTTGAGACCAAAATAAACTTGAGCATGACATTATCCTTTACAATAATATTGAAAAATTGAAGATAACATCAATAAACACACACATCAAAGCAAGACACACACATGTGCCAAGAGGAACATAAGGAAGACAAATAAATACTCTACTACGTAAAATATGAGAAAATGCCCTTAATATCATTACTTAAGGTATATCCCACTAATTGGGATATGTAACTCTTCTCCATTTAGCTTTGAGAGATGGAAATCATTGTGTTTCTTGTAATGAGCTATGATATAGGTCCCACTCAATAGAGTATCAAACTTGGTGTGTCTTCCAGGCTTGGCCCTATCTTCATCCCATTTGAGTACAAGGTTTCCCTCTTGGAATACTCATGAAGTAGAACTCTTGTTAAACTACCTCTTGGTTTAAACATGGTGAGCGTCCATAGTATACATTGCACAATATCTAATTTCCTCTAATTCCATCAACTCAACTAATCTTATGTCTATGGTAGCACTATTCATCATCTCAAGATGATGTGTAAGATCTAGAGCTAGTAGCTCAAGGGAGATTTGTAGATTTTCTTCTTTTCTATAGACAAGCATGTAGGGGTTATTACCTATGGTTTTTTTAGGAGTGATCCTATTAGCCAATAAGGTTGTCTTTAATTTTGTGTACCATGTTCTTTGATTTTCATCCATAGTCCTCTCAATGACTCTAATTATATTATTATTTGTGGAATCTAATAGTACATTCCCTTGAGGATAGTAATTTGAAGAGTTACTTAGGTGTAATCCACGCATCATAACCCACTCACTTATCCTAATACCAAGGAAACCATTTCATTATCTAATATAAGTGTAGAAGTACTCTAAATCATACTACTATGCCTTCATATAAATCTATCATATTAATATTATTAGATTCCTTTAGATCCACTACTTCCATCCACCTAGTAAAGTAGTCAGTTGTAGTCAACACTAATTTATGATTAACACTTGAAGGAGGATTGATCATACCTATGAAATCTAAATCCCAACATGAAAGGCTGCTCTAGCTAAATGGGATGGAGATGGAGGGATGCAAGGTTTTATTTTTATATGAATAAGACATATTTATGACACTTTGTCACCCATGCATATGATACTTTTAACAAGGTATGACAATAGTAACTATCTCTCATCACCTTTGCTACTATAGTTCTCAGTGCAAAGTGGCCACCTGATGGTCCACCATGAAATTCTATAAATACTTTCTCAATATGATAATCCTCTACAACCTCAAGAGAAATACATTAAGGTATTTTATAAATATTATTCCATCTAAAATAACATTTGGGATGGATTGTAATATGAAATGCTTGCTTTTAGCTTTATCTTGGCCTAGAGACCAATCACTTGTTTGGAGAAATTTGATCATATCTTGTGTCCAACTCATGGTAGATGATGGTATACATATTTGAGTGTCATCTTAGAGTTTTTTAATAACATATTTTTTATTTTTAAGTATGACTCTAAGTGTTGACATATGCCTTTGCTCTCACGAACTTGGTAATCTTCATATCTACATCATATTCCATTACCTTGGTGATCTAATCGGATCTTTTCTCATTCAAATATCTACTAAAAAATAAGTATTTGATGATTTGATGAGACAAAATCACATGAAATGTGTTTTTACAAAGAATATGCCTAATTTTTTTAAGACTTCTTATGAAAACATGAACTTACTTCTCTACAAAATTGCACCTTTCCTCATACTCTTACAGCCCTTGGATAAAGAAAGCAATGAGATGTTCAAGATCTTGCTCATTTGATTATGTCAACATGGCTGAGGTGAATTCATAATTTTTGAAAGTATATAAGGTGAATTTATTTGTGAAATAAATATTTTCAAGTGTTGGAGTTTGAGTTATGGCTTGTTTGATGGCTCCAAAACCTTCCCTTTCTTCTTTAGTCCAACTAAAAATATGATTTTTATTCAACATGGATGTTAGAGGCTTGACAAGATTAGTAAAATCAGGTATGAAAATTTTAATGAAGTTAATTTTTACAATGAAACTTTATATCCCTTTCTTGTGTTAAGGTAATGATAAGGACAAAATAACACTTACCCTTTTAGGGTCTATGGAGAGGCCTTCTTGGAGATAATGCGGCCCAAGATTTTGCCTTCATGGATTATAAATACACAATTTTTAGGATTGATATAAATCCCAAAATACATATAGATCTCAAAAATCTATCTAAGGTGATTCAAATGATCATTTTCATCCTTAGAGAAAATAATGATATAATCAAGGTAAATAAACACTATCTCATTTATCAAACCTTTAAATTCCATGTCTATAGATATTTGTAAATTATGTCTATCATTTAAAAACATAAAAGGCATATTATTATATGCATATTTTCCACATTTTGTTGTAAAGGTTTTCTTATTTTGGTCTTCCTCTTACACCAAAATCTGATTATACCCTGAATAACCATCAAGGACATAGAAACACTCAAAACCTAATACCATCTGCAAGATTCATCCTATAGAAAACAAGGGATAGTGATATCTCAATTATACTCTATGTGAGTCCCTAAAGTCCACACACAATATTATGTCTCCATTATTATTCTTTAAAGGGACTTCATTGGTAACCCAAGATGAGTGCTTGATGGGGAAGATAATGGTAGACTCTATCAACTTAGTTAATTATTTACTCATTAGGGTATCTAATTCTTGGGTTCATAAGTCCTTACTTTTTATTTAATAGTTTAGCATTTGTATCTAGCTTTATAGTGTGCTGATCTAGGATAGGTTCAAAACATTTGAGGTTAGTATACTCCTAGGCATATATATCAACAAATGTTTTGCATTATTTAATGAATATAAGTCTCTCTTCTTTATTAAATACCTTTCTAAGTGATAGAAGTTTGTCTTTAAAGATGGTGACCCTATCATAATTCTATTTCATAGTAGATATTATTATTTTATCTTTCTTCATTTTATCATCATCATAGAAAATGCTTTCAAGTGTCACTAGAACTTTAGGAAGTTTTTTTCAACCTTAGTTATACAATTTGATCCCAAATTGTTGCTACAACTTGCTATAATTTATTGAATGGATCTTAGCTTCTTATTATAAAATCATGTTATTTGTTTGTCATTCTCAAAAAATTGTCAATCAACATCATTATCAGGAATAGTAGGTCTTACTACTACCTTGACATGTGGTTGACATTTTGAACTCTTGACATCATTGGGGATATCAAACTAAATTCCAACTTTAACCTACCTATCATCATGATTATTCTCTTCTCTTTGAATAAATTTTATATTTAAAGCCTCAAAATCATCCATAAGATCCCAAACCCTATTTTTGTGGGAATTTAATAGGATTTTCTTTTACATTTTGGTGATTTAGTTGATAAACAACCAAAACTATCACCAAACACCTAAAAGTACTTTACTTTTATTTTACTATCCCATAGAAGTCCATGTACAAGTGCTTAATATTATATTACATTGCAAGTATAATTGAATTAAAATATAAAATTAGTAGTACCTTTGTTTAGAGGGAGACACCAATATTGCACCACCTCTTATACCAATTTGCTTTTATATCCATCAAAGAAATAATTCCATATACCATCAGTGGGCTCACTAGGATTCACCAACACTAGAATAAAATAACCTTCCTCATGTAAGAAATATAGTCTTAGGATTGATTCATCTATAAAATCATAAGGATCATATTCATGATGTTCATTACCCTACTCATAAAGAAATAGACCTAGTATGCCTTCAATAAAATAAATTGGCTCTTGGTTAATGTGGAGGTCTCCTTAATTAAGAATAATGCAATTAACATTGGATAATTTAGGCACATTAGGTACTATGTGATTCTTAGCAATTGGTTTTGATTCTATCTTGAATTTGGTATCATACCTAGTCATACACACCATATATGACTAATTTGATGATAGATATCCCTAAATCTTGGCTATGGAATCTTTATATATATATATATATAAGGCAAAGTGGGGTAGTAGGTATATTATAAAAACATGTTGTGGAATCAAAAAGTGGGGAAATAATGAAAGGTTATATATAAATATTTGATGATACCTATAGTCTTGGTGGCTACATCATCCAATTATAAAACTCCTTTAGTAATTGTCTCATATTTTAGACCTAGCTTATCAGCCACTTGCATAGGCATTATAGAGGTACTAGCATGACTATCAATCATAAAATTTTGAACCAAAGACTCATCCATAATGAGGTAAAGGTATAAAGGAGGAGGATTATCACTTATGACATGTTTCCCTTAGTTAGGATAAGTTTCATTCATGAGGACTACTTTCTCTTTCATTACTAGTCTAGTTGCAAGGTTGAAGTTAGATAACTCCTCTTGAAGTATATACATTTTTTTTGGTATGGATAATATCTCCCACATTGAGATATTCATATGGTATTTATTAATTTGATCAACAATGTTGATATAATAACTACTAACCTTTGGATATGCTTTAGGAGCAACAACACTATTTTGAGATTGTGAAGATTGAGGTAGAGGAATACCTTTCACATTCTAATTTTTATACATTTACTAAATTTTAGAGGATGCATTAGGCATAGTATCTTGATACACTTGATAAGATAGGATAGGACCTCGACCCATATCTTAGGTACCCTATATTTCTCTCTTCTTAGTTGTTGTGTTGGATGCTATAAGAGTATCAAAATTACTTGTGCCTTTAAATTGATTATTTATACAATAATATCCTTCTTGACAAATTATAAGTGTGGAATCAAATTGAACTTTCCATTTATTATCTTCTTCACATAATTTTACTTAAAATTTTGGATCTTAAGAAGCTTTAACACATTACATTATTAGGGCTTGATTCGACACACTATTAGAGTACACAATCTAATTTTAGGGATGATCAAGAGGAATAAATCATGTCTATTATTAGACTAGATTATTTTTTATAGGAACAATGGCATTTTAAGAGCTAATAACATTCATATTATGACTATAAAAAATTATGACATGGATAATTAGCCCTTATCCTTGGAATTTCATTTGGAAAGTGTCGTGATCCTACCTTTACATACCCTTACTTGACTACTTATGTGTTAATATATCATAGGTTTACTTGTTAAGTGTTAATATTATCATGTGTATAGATTTTATTGCACTTCCATGTTTAGATGGCTTGTATCATTAGATCTTGATTGTATGATATATGATTTTAGGTTGATGCATTTATCATGTTTATAATTTTGCATTTGATGATGTACATGTTATTTGATGTATTTAATACTTGATTATAGTTCATTAATATTTTATCATTTTTATCACTTATTTGGATCATATATTGTTAAGGGATCCACTTGGTGGTTGAATGTACTAACTATGAGCTAGGCTAGATGCTGACATTGACTCTTCAAGTAATAGAGTAGTTCTTAGAATTTAGATGAGTTTTGATAGGTAAAAGGTATTCTTGGTTAATCCCTTTGGACAATTATGATATTTGTTTATCCAGTCCTATTTTTATTATGTCTTGTTGTGTTTCAATTTTTGTTCCTTATCACATTATGGTTGATCCCTATGTGTTACTAGTATCATACCCACTGCTGAACTCCTTATTTTCTCTCTCCTTTACATACCCTTCATCATCTGGGATTTTATTGACTCATCCTCACCTATCTCAGATTCCCTAGAGACCTACCTAAGCCTACCTCCCCATGACATGTTGCTTCCATGAGATTTATTACCCGAGACCTTATAACTATTAATGGCTCAATTAATTGGTCATGGTGACTTTAAGAATTCAATAACATTTAAAATAATATTAATTATTATTATTTTACTTGTTATTATTTATTTTTACAATTTTATTATTAATGCCCTGATGATTAGTGATTGGAGTTATTAAATGTTTTTAAGGCATTTTAATAACATCAATTTACTATTATAATTGTTATTAACAATCATTGTCATGTTATGAATTTCAATATTTAACTAGTATTTAAATAATATAATTTTATTATTTAGATTACCAATATTTATGTTTTAACCATTTGAATAGGTTTTGAAAGGTCAATATGACTATGCCCTTTTGAGTTGGTAGTGGAGGGATAGGTCATATCAGAAGGGGGGAGCAGTCAATGGTTTGGGGGGAGAGAGAGAGAGAGATTTCTCTCTCTTAATCAAGAGAGCATGGCATAAGGGTAGGTAAGAAGTGTAGAATAAAGGGGGAGTATGTGAGTAGTAGGGGGTGGAAGGATGTAGAGAGGGAGAGCTAGGTAGGACATGTAGGGGAGTTGAGTGGGGGAAGGAAGGTAAAAAGGGAGAGGAGATCAGGTGGTTTGGTAGAAAAAGGATAGAGACATGGTAGGGGGAGTTGAGGCATGACATGGGAAAAAAAACATAAATAGGAGGAAGAATGAGGGATGTGAAGGGCATATGAAAGAGAGAGGGGATAAGAGTCATGAAAGGGGATGAAACACAGGTTGAGGGAAGAGAAGAAAAGAGCATGGGTAAAAATAAGGGGTTCTTGAATAGTCCATTACTAGAAAAGAGGTATTTGTTGACAGATATTCTCAAAACCTATAGAGATTATTTAAAATTATCTCCACTGCATGGATTTAGTAAGTCAATTTATAGCCTTAACTTGGTTGTCTCTTGGAATGAATGATTCAATTTAGGTTATAATTTGTGCTTGCAAAATGTGTTATGGATTAGAAACTTGAAATTTTAATTTCATGGCTGGAATGCCATGACCTAACAAATCTAAACATATTGTTGCATTTATTATGGTTGAGAATTGTGTCATATTAAACATTCTCTTTTGAGGATGCTATGTCAATTAGAGTGGTTGTGTTGATTTCCTTTGAGTATTTCAAATGAGTGTATTAAAATTCAATAAACCCTACATTCTAATGACACCATTTTAAGCTATTGCATTTCTATGAATTATTTACCCTGAGTGTGCCATGACAAGTCGCTATACCCAATTCTTGGTGATTGTACCTTCAAATAAGTTGAGTCATAAATTAAATGTGAAAATCAAACTAAGAAATATTCATCCTTAAAATAAATTTTGGGTCATTATTATTTTCTATTGTTTTAAATTAAAAATTAATTTAGGGTTTGTCTATAATCTTAAGGCTGAATAGACTCAGCTATTGTTAAATATTTATTCCCTTTTTAATATTCAAATTAGGTATTATTCTACTTTGGGGGCAAAATTTTTTATGGTTACATACTTTTTCTTCTAATAGGATAAGATGATTTAAGTGTTATTGTTCAATGGATTTGAATTCTGTGAGACTCTGAATTCATTTTTTCGTAATAATTTAAAAATCAATTAAATTAAATTTGGGCAAATTTAATTTAAAATGATGAATTATTATTCCTTGTTAATATACTCTTTGAATCCCCCTATGGCTAGAAAATTTCCTTTGGCTATCACATTCATAAATTGATTGACATAACATGGTCATTTGAGAATAATTAGGAAATTGGGAGAAATGAAGGTATATGTTATCTTTTTTTTTTTTAATATTGGAATACACACATATGTAAAATGTGGCCCGATCTTTCCCTTTGACAAACTAGTTATTTTTCACCCCTTTAAATAAGTTTGATTTGTCAGATTTATGGATATGTTTTTAGATGAAGTTTCCTCATGTATATTTATTTGGAATGATTTGGTCCCATTTTTATTTGTGGATTTTTGTATGCTTGGAATATTGTGGAATTTAAAGAGAAGGGAAAAACCATTAGCATCATTATATTATAAGGGGGTTTGGATTTTTAATTTAACCATTTTAATAGACTATTGTTTTCATGATCAAGTGAATCGAGTTTTAATACTTAGGGATAATATGAGTTTGTGAGATCAAATCATGATCCTAAAAATCCCCCATATTGATTATTTATTAAGAATGATCTACTCTTTAAATGCATGTTATGTTAACTTGTTGCCATACAAAACCTGCCGGTATTGTTAGAAGTCAAAACAAGTACATGATCTGAGTGTTTTATGTCTATTATTTTTATTATGGATTGGTTATGTCTTATAATCAACTATGGTTTGGGTTTATTTATTGAACTCATGATTGTTGCCTTGAGTTTGTGGTATAGTCGAGTTGCTTGATTATCCTGCTTGGATGTTTTTATTTGTTGGTCTTTTGACCTAGCTGAGTATAATGGTTGAGTTATTTGGGGTATTTTATATCCTACCTTATGAATGCATGGGGTGTAACTTTTTTGTGCTTGTGCCTTGTGATTGGTGCTATGTATTTATGTTATGATGTCCTTTGGTTCAAAATCAAACCTGCTTAGAACTTCTTCCTTGACCCTATTTGTCAAAACCACCATCTAGTTGATGGTTGGCATGATAAGGGCCATCGATGGTTGGGATCATAGGGCTAGTTGGGAGGGTTTTACATTTTGGTTATGCTAAACCTTTTTTGAATGATTTGAATGATAGATATGATGCACTTGATAATGTTATTTACATGTTTTTATATCTCTTTACTAGCTTAGATGTATATTACTTTCATCTAACATGAGTAGTGTTGTATTATAACTACTTCCATTAGATTTAAGATTAGCTACATTTTTCTCTTGGCATGCTAAGCTTGTGTATGGTTAGGGACCCTTTAGAGTTAATAATTTATAGCTCATGTTTCTGATTACATGGAATTATGTGGAGCTCCTATATAGTTTTGGATTCAATCTTGGATCCACTAGGTTTTATCTTGGATTGTTAAATGGATATTCCTTATTAATGTGATAGTGTTACACCATAATGTTGTATTGTTGACTCTCTATTATGTTATTACATAACTCATCATTTTTGTAGCTATAAACTATAATTGGTTTGACACACTAGTACAATAGTATTTCATTGTACCATATTATTGAACTTCATTATGTTCACTTAATATAAACTGATATGATAACTTGAGTGATGATTTTTATAGGGAAAGAGTTTACCTATCTGGTGTTTAGGCATACTTGAGTTTTTATGTGATTGATGGTTGTTTATCCATTGTTAATGATGTGTTAGTAAATTACCTTGTTATTTCATCATGGAGTTTATGGTAATAATGTTGTGCCCATTTTCAGAATGGAATTTATTCTTTATGCAATATTGTAAACTTCTTATATTGTTTTGATTAGACCATCATGGCCTTATTGGTACATATATTTTTAGGTAAATGGATTTCATATATTTTAGTAATTGGCATGCTTGAGTGTGCTCACTTGGTTTAATAGAAAGCAAGACTCCAAATTTGAGTATTAGATGTTGAGTATTGTCTACTATTTCCTTGGATATATTTATATGTGATTTTGGCTCATTCCTTTCATGTATGTTAGAATAATCCTTATGTTAACTTGAGCATATTGAAATAATCCATAGTTGGTTTTCCACTCTTATATGGAATATAGAGACTCATGTAAGATCCAACTTGTATGTATATTTGTGTAATTCTAGATGGGTTGATTAGCTTGTTAAGCCTACCTTTAGTGAGTTTATTAACATTATATGGCTGGAACAAATGGTTATATTAGATGATGAAAGTGATATTAAACCACTTATAATGTGATGTAAATGGTGATTTTTACCTAAAACATTTCATTGCCCATTAGATTAAATTGTTGAGTTGGCCATTATTTTATTTTATAGATGGTTGGAATTTTCTCATTATGAAAGCATGGTCATTGGTATGAGTTTAGTATGTGTAAAAAACCATATGTAAACCTTGATGCTTGTATACTTACAATAACTAGTTAATTGGAACTGTTATATGCATGAATAAGATACATGGGTGCATTAAAGCTCACACTACTCTTTCATGCTAGAAATACTCAGTATGAGATTATAATAAGTGATATAAATTAACTAAAAAATTCCTTTATAAGATCACATGTAATTATTGTAAAAGTTAATCATGATTAATGAATTATTGGTTATAAGTTTGGTTATAATTCTAATGTGAGTGTGTAAATTATAAAGACTAATATGATTTCCATACCTTTAACCTCAGTTGATAAGATAACTAATATTAGGGATTATACACACACACACACACACACACACACACACACACACACACACACACACACACACACACACACACACACACACACACACACACACACACACACACACAGAGAGAGACACACATACATACATATACATATATACACACACATGTATAACACACACACACACACACACACACACACACACACACACACACACACACACACACACACACACACACACACACACACACATCTAGGTTTCCATGTATTTGAGGTGTATTAATTCCTCTTCTCTTCATTGTTAGTCTATCATATTGGATATTTTCCAACTTAGAATAGATTATAATGATTCAAGGATTGGATGCCACTATATCATTATTTTTTGGAGGATGTAGTAAGGCATTATTTTAAATTCATCCATGTACTTGGGCCATGACAAGAATGCTTATGAATTGATTGAAATCATTCTATGAGAAATTTTATTCTTTTTATATGTTCATGAGCCTTAACTTAACTCTGATGTACTCTTCTATTGGCAGGTTGCTATATGTGTTTTGAATGATATATATTATACTTGATTACCATTAGGGGTAATGTTCTCTTGATTTCCATGTTGTGCCTGGTTGGGATCATTAATGATCTAAGCAACAATTCAGGCAATAATTTTGGTGACGATTCTACCCCAATTGATGATGGAACTTCTGGGAGCCATAAATTTTGTACCATAGCTCTAATTGAATTGATGTTTGAACCATTGGAAAGCTAAGAAGTACCAAAAACCCAATGGAAGTGCCCCAAATTTCAATTTTAGTAGTGAAGTCTAAAAATTTTAAGTTTATAAAAATAGTAATTCCTCAAATTCTACATTATTTTAAATCATGGAAGTCAAACCATTTAATCTCCCTCAAGATTGGCGACCTTCCACATCTTCCTCCTACTTTCAAAATGTGTATAAATGAAGATGTAACCCAAAATGGAAATTAGACATCACTTCCTAGAGATAAGCATATAGCTGTATTTTGATGTTGAGTAATAAAACATCTCTTCTTAGATAATTCATTGTTATTGTGTTATTTTTATGTTTTTGAAATATTTGTCAATCAAAACTTCTGAGTTTTGGATTAATTAATGACTTAGAAGGTTAAGATTAACCTTTCTAATTATATGTACATGGATACACTAAGTGTGTGTCAATTGCTTCAGAAAACAAGGTTTAGATCTATTATACATCTATTATGTACTCTAATATATAAAAATTTTGGAATTCTTTTTTTGGGGTTGTTTCATCTAGTATTAGCCCTAGGTTTCTACTCCAAGAAACTCTAGATTGGTAGAGTTGTTATTTGGTGACCATTGAGTTGTCCTAATCATGCATAATTTTGAATTAATTTCCAAGACACTTAGCCTTTAGACTGAAGGTTAAGGTGTTGTGTTGTTTTGTCGCTATTGTAATATTACATTCATTGCTCAAAAGAAATAATTTTAAGAATCTAGTTTTTCTCTCATGTTAGTTTTTATCACCCCCTAGTCTTGGTGGGGGTTAACCCTTCCCAAATCCGATTGCATCAGGGAAAGTATCACTTGACAACCATTTATTTGTAGGGGTGGGTTAATGGGAGTTAGGTGATATAGGATTCTATCTTGGAATCAAGGGGATGATGTCTGGGTATATATGGTCAGCTTTTATGGGTGAGTGTTCCTTATATTCTTGGAACATTATGACCTAGGGAGGATTAAAGTTTCAACTTAAACTTGGAGGGCATGACAAGGGGAAAAAAAGGACTAAATTTCAAGGGCAAGATTAGCAAAGTTGAGCTTTCTTTTCATGGAAGGACTACCTTGATCTATTGGTAACCTATGAAATTGCATGGATGTGCTAACTAGTGTTCATAATATGGATGGTTTTAGTGGAGTGTAAATGTCTCCACAGGGTGAGTTGCTTGTAGATAACAATGCTGCCCTATCTCTTCTTATTTTTGTTATAACAAGTTTGTTATGCAAAAACTTCTTGTAATAGAATTATAGAGTAGTTATGGTGAACAACCATAGGTTTTGGATTATCATGGGTATCACTATATGTGGCTAGGTGTAGTGATACAATTTTATTGTGATGGCAATGCCTAGGAGACATTAGCTCATCCACTGTATTAGGATTTTTCAATAAACCTGGATGATTTTGTTGTCTAATTTGTTGTATGGTTAGCTAAATAGCAGCTGTTATGCATTCTATAAATAGATGAGATTTTGTAGAGATGAAAACTTATGCATTTTAGCTAGGTTAGGATTGGTTTTGTTATCCTCTTTTAGATTAATCAATGAAGTGGGTGGCTTTGTAACTCCAAAAGGGCTGAAGTTAGCTAGATTTGGCATGTTTCTTTCGATCATACATTGGATTTACATCTAGGATGTATGTTTTATTTATGGACATGGTTGATTTCATGTGTAGGTTGAGTGATCCTAGCTAGGTTTTACACCCATGGGGATGTATATTCAAACTTTATTTCATCTTGACACTTATGAGGATGTTTATTGAGACATTGGATATGTCCTGAATCTATGAGGATGTTTATTGTAAATCTTGGTTGAAATTTCTAATTTTAGGGAATTTTGATTCCCATAATAGTGATATTGTACTCTCCTTGAGCCTTGGATAAGCTCAACCTTTCCCAAATGGATGTTATGTGATAATCAAGCTCCACCATTCAACCTTGAAATGATTGGATTAAGTCAATTGGTTGAGTCATGATATAAGTTTGTATTGGAATTTTAAGATAATGCCCAAATGTCCATGAATTGATTGAATGAGAAAACCATTTGATGAGGTTGAGGTATGTTATCCTGAGAGGACCAAGGGTATGGCTCATGCCTAGAGGGCTTGATGGGGCGAGTGTGATGGATTTGCATGAGCAAGTTGAGAGTTTTGGGATTGATTACATGATATTATTAGTAGGTATCTAAAGTCTTTTTCATGGCATATACACATTGAGTGGATTGATGTAGATTAGTGGACCCTTGTGCTTCACACACCTCTATGTTTGACCATTTTAATGTGGAAAACTAACTTGGCATAGTTACCTATACTTCATTATGCATTTGTCTTACATTACTCCTTCATTCACATACATTGTTATGATTATATAAGCTTGTAAAATGTCAAAGTTATTAACCATGTTTAATGTGTGAACTTTTGCACTATCTAGTTGGCTATCTTGGTGTTATAGTTGTGTGTGTGTGTGTGTGTGTGTGTGTGTGTGTGTGTGTGTGTGTGTGTGTGTGTGTGTGTGTGTGTGTGTGTGTGTGTGTGTGTGTGTGTGTGTGTGTGTGTGTGTGTGTGTGTGTGTGTGTGTGTGTGTGTGTGTGTGTGTGTGTGTGTGTGTGTGTGTGTGTGTGTGTGTGTGTGAGGTTACCAAATCAAATTATCATTTTTCATGCTATAACAAATTTACAATTCCGATCAAATCCTTATTATTGCATTGTACTTTTTATGATTTTTATGCTCTAATGACTTAACAATTTTAGTGTTGTCTATCTTACTCAGTTGTGTGTTAAGATAAATCTTATGTACAATTTTAGTCTTGATGTTAATGATGGGATTATTAAATGCTAATCTTGTACTATTTTAGGCTAATGAGAAGCAGAGTAAATCCTCCATCCTCTTGTTAGAAGATGTATCTAGTGTGGGAAAAAATGAGCGAGAAGCTTATTTTTGAAAGGATTGAGGTTGGTGTTAAGGATAGAGTTTGACTGAAATATTCCAAAATTTAAGAGATTTGTTGACCTGAAGATGATTCTATGGACTACACACAATGGAGAATGGAGATTACATTGAACTGAAACTACTTGTGACTATAAACACACTTCATTGTGGATTTGTAGTTTTTGGATAGTGTTTATATTTTCTCTCAAAAACGTCACCTCAACTCTCATTAGAATAGATAAGTGGCTATAATTCAAATTGATCTCAGCGATTTCAACTCAAGCAAAACTGTATTTTATTTCATTCAAAGATTTCAATGGACTCAAAAAGCCCCTCTACACTTTCAACAAAGTAGAAATATGCATTTATCTCCATGTCAAGACGTGACATATATAATGATTATATATTGTGGTCATGTTTCTTTTTGGGAGTGCGATCCATTTCATGTCTATTCCATATGTTTAACAATTATATCATGAAAGTGACTTTGTTCGATTTCATCATGATTTTATTAGACATTGACTGACGCATATTTGATTTTGGATTAAGGCTTATGGATTACACCCCATAAATGACCTCACCTAATGATGCAGGTATTAGAAACCAATTTTCATTAATGAAATATTCAACAAGTTCCATGGAAATATAACTTAGGATCTTGATTCAAATTAATTAGTCTTAAACATGATTTATCAATTTTGGTACAAGTCTTGGAAATTGGTGCACAGTAATCAAACTAGTCACAAATTCATTTTACTATGTCATGATTTGACTCAAGAAGAATTGGAAGGTGATCCAGAGGACTATGGTCATCATTTCCATTGATAATTTAAAAAGGGCCAACTACAAAGATTGTAAATGGTGGAGCCCAATTTTATGATGAAGGGGGGTTCTATTTCCATGTATGGTAATGGCGTTTATTCATTCCATAATTATACTATTATTTATTTACCTTATAAATATTTATGTGCTTCTATTTTTGACACATGGTAAGATGAGTAGCAACTGGAAATGCCCACATGGGGGGTTCTTAAGCCACCACGTGGCCTGCCACCACATCCTTGTTATTTCTCCAAGCCATAATGCAACCCAACTCACATGCTAACCCAACATGAGTTACGAACCCAGCTTGAATGCTAACCTAACTCGCATGACAACCTAACTTGCATGCCAACTAACTCACATGTCAATCTAACTCATATCTAACTCAAGTCAAAGATTTCAACCCAACTCACCAACCATATAACCAACTCAAAGTCCAAAATTATCTTCAATATCTCGCTAACAAAAAGATGCCATATGTGGCCATATCCATGGTTATAATTGTTTCCAAAAACATATTTTAAGACCTTCCAATAGTCTTGACCTGTGAATTTGGTATTTTAAAAATACTTTAAAAAAATATGTTATTGAGGAAAAGAAGACGGGATGCCTCCATCCAGAACAAGAGGAGGATCGAGTATCAGTGGGGCTTGTTGGTGAATGTCAAGCCCATGGGAGACATGGAAAGACATGCTTCTTAAGGTATTTTTTAGGACACTTTCCATTTTAATAAAGACTATTTGGAAAAAAGAGACACAACATGATTTTGTGTTTCTAGTATAACTATTTCTTGTAAGCTACAGTCTAATCTATTATAGAGGCCCGAATATGCGTGAAGGATCTGTTTCTTTTCTTTTTAGTGTATTCATCTAGATTTATAGCCATGAAAAAAGATCCTAAGTGAAGGCCTTTGGAAGGAGACTAAGCATGAGAATTTTTTTTAATCCATCTGGGACATGGATGATTCCCAATTAGAGATTGAGATACTTTGATGCTTTAGCATCAATATTACAATGCTCACAAATACATGACTATGCATTAAAAAGAAGCTCGTTATGAGGATAATATGTGACTATTTGGGAAATCAAACATAGAAATAGAGTTGTGGGATGCCTGAGCACCATCATATCTAAATTATGCTAATAAAATATCTTGCCAAGAATATACTTTTGATAGAGTTGATTACTCCAAGGTAGTTTGGTTTGTACTGAATTTGAACCTTAGAGATATGTCAAATTATTATTCTATTGTACAATTGTAGACCTAATCTATAATATGGAGATGTATTTTAAATACCTAGAGTCAAATTGAGGGAGTGTTAGTTCCTGTATGAAATATCCTACAACTATGGGAAGGATGTTGTCCTTGAATTTCTTTTTTAAGGTCTTTATTTTCATCATTATGCATCAAGATATGAATGGAGAATTGTGTATTAGTGCAGAACTAAGTCTGTACTTTATTTTATTCTTTTTTAATTTACTTTTTTTCATAGAATACATATGTTAATATACACATTGGATAGTCCTGATAGAGGATGGGTAGACATCTAATTTGGAAAAGTCATGGGTTTTCAGATAGGTGATTATATATAGAGAATCCCTAGATGAAATAGAATTCTATACAGTTGTTTGAAGGCATGTTCAACCATAGGTGACGTTGAATATTACATGTTACATGGGAGTTTAAAAAAGACATTGAGTGATGGTAAAAAGGATATCTACTTCATCTATTTATTTTATTGGATAATTATATGCACTCAGACTAAGACAAAATGAAAGGAAGGTAATGAGTCTCTAGTTTTCTTTATATACACATTTTGGGAATGAAATATTATACACAAACCTGAGATATGGAAATGGTAATGTAATAATACATAGAGAGATCTAACACTATATTATTGCTGACATTTTTATGTTGTAGAATTTGTTAATGAAGTTTTATAGTTTATTTGTAGTGTGTTGACAGACACACAAGACTTGATCCCAAAGTCCAATCATTTCTTCTATCCAATGGTGATAGATAAAGAATTTATTTAACGTGTGACTCTCTATTGACATATAGAGAAATAGAGAGACCCATGATTGATTGTAATGTTGATTTCCTCTATTTTATAAAGACAATGGCTATGGAGAGAAAATAGTTACAAGGTTGTTATCATGGTTATTATTAGAGTTACAGATCTACCAGGATGTAGAACACTACTATTCATCATCATGACATTAAGAGATACTCAGAAAGGATAAACATACCTATATTTATAGAGAAGAAACATGGATGCTTCTGACGAAGGAGTATGTTTCTAATTAGTTCAGAGTTGCACTTTTAGGTTTCAATATTAATACAAGTTTCTTAAATCTATACTGATGTATGTTTTAAATGGGTATTTACATCTTTTAAATGGATTGGATTGTAGTTATGAAATATTGGAGATGTAGCCCATATTATGGGTGAAATCCGTTATCACTTCAGGTGTCTATTTTCTTTTCAGTTTATTCTATATTTTAGTTTAATTTAGTTACAAATGGATTCATAAAATAATAGTGATAAATACGTAAAGTTGTGAATGACATAAAATCAAGAAGTTTAAAATATAGAAAAATTATTTTATAGAGGTTTATGATTATTTTAATTCATTCCTAGTTTTCCATGACCAATTATTTATATTCAAGGAATTGAGAATCCAATATCCATTTTTAAGAATTATTTACTCAATTTATGGATCAAATTTGGTATCAGAGCAAGTACTTGCAAGACCTTGGTTTAGTTGTGATATAAATTTTTTAAAAGTTTTTAAATATCATATTTTGATTTGATTCCTCTGTTTGAGTTGACTATGCATGAAGGCTAGTGCAAAGGGAAATTAAAAGGTGTTTCAATTTGATAGAAGAAGACAAGCTTCTAACAAACAAGATTTTGGAACCACTAGCCTTGCAGGATTAGCACAAATGAATAACATCATATGGTCACATGAAGTGTGAGATGGTGTTGTGAAAGCAACAAAATTTCTTCTTTGGGAAACATTCAGATAAAATCCTAGGCATTTTCAGTAATGCATCTTCAAGAGCAATCAATTGCAGTTCAATTGCTAGTCTTACACAAAGGGTAGATGAGCTTTGTTAAAGAGTTGAAAAATGCAGTAGGAAGATGTTTTAGATACAAATAGTATGCTATCTAGTACTCAATAGGTTCACTTCACAGTTATTAAAGAGGTATGAGCTATTTTTATTGTGACTATATTTGCATAATTTTGGTTTAAATCTAAATTACCTTTGTGTAGGTTGCTTTAAAAGTAAAATATACCTTTATGTGAAATCATTTTGAAAGCCTTTTGGAAATGAGAAATGGGTTATCTAATTATTAGAAGATAGAGTTGACAAGATGAAACCATCTTACTATTCAATTATGGAAACCGTTAAGTGGGAAGAACCTTTAGATTATATGGTTTATTTGAATAGTTTTGTTAATCATAACTATAACATTAGATTAGTATGCTTCTATTCTTTTTAGTACATTATTTTTAGAATATTTTTAACTATTGGATCTAGGGAAGGAATTTTATATAAAAGTATTATTGGGAAGGGTTTATATTTACTATCTCCTATTTAATTTTTCCATTATAAAAGACTTTTGGGGAAACTAACTCAGTTGGATGAGTTGTGGATGTATGAATCAGGAAGTAGTCATATGGTGAAGGAAACCTCGAGATAGGTTTAAAATACTTAGTTTATTATCACTTTTAAATGATATTTTCTTATAGTTACTTACATATTTTTTATTTGTAAAGAAGCTCTTATAATGGGAATTATCCAAGATAATGTGGAGTTGAATATATTCACGAAAATATTTGAGGAACCCAACAATTAATTTTGTTGTTTTCAATTCCCATGATTATCCTCAGGTAATGTGTATTGTGCATTAGTCTTATTAGGATAGACAAATTCATTACAAATTTTTATACTTGACATTGTATATGTCTAAGTCCCATAGAAACATGAGCAATGTTTGTATTATAAATTTTCTATACACACATGTATGTTTTTCAGGCACATCATGTAAGTGTAATTTAAAAAGACCCATAGATGGGAAACATTTGTAAAATATAAGTATACATATGTGAAATTTTTTTATAAATCCTATAGGTGTATGTAGTACAATAATTTACCTTCTGTGATAACAAGTAGAATACCTTAACCTATATGTAGTGCAGGGGTTGAGAGAAGTTGCTAGATGGTATGACTATTTTGGGTAACATGTCAATTGGTAGAACGGATAAAGATTTTATTTTTACTCTCCATATACAAGTTGTAATTGTAGTTGGATAGTTAATTTTTTATAGAGTTTTATTTAGTGGTGTGATGTATAAAACCATGTAATAGGTTCAGTTGGATTCTTTGAAATTTCGAGGACAAAAGCCTCTTTATGGAGAGGTTTGATCTAGAAGTCTATGTCACCATTTTCATCGGTAATTTAAAAAGGTCTGGATATGAGGACCGTAGCCCAATTTTATGATGGAGGGGGGCTCTTCCGCCATGCATGGTAATGATGTTTATTCATTTTGTAATTACACTATTATTTATTGAAAATACAATTATTTATGTGATTTTGGTTATGACATGTGGTAGGATGAGAAAATATTGAAGAGGCCCACATGGTGTGTCCTCAAGCCACCACATGGCATGTCACCACATCCTTACTATTTATCCAAGCCATAATGCAACCCAACTCTCATGATAACCCAACTTGAGTTACCAATCCAACTTTCATTGCAACCCAATTCACAACCCAACTTGCATACCAACCCAACTAACATGCCAACCCAACTCACATAGCAACCAACTTGCATAGCAATCCAACTCATAGACAACTCAAGTCTAAGCTTCCAAACTAACTCACCAACTATATAACCAACTCGAAATCCAAACTTGGCTTCAAGATCTTGCTAATAAATAGATGACATACGTGGTCATAGTCACGATTATAATTATTTGTAAAAACCTATTTTAATACCTTCCAATAGTCTTGACCTATGAATATGGGATTTTAAAAATCCTTAAAAAAATCCATTGTTGACGAAAAAAATATGGGATGCCTCCATCTAGAATGAGATGAGGATAAAGGCATCGATAAGGCCTATTGGCAAAGGCTGAGCCCATGGGAGCGATTGAGATACATGCTTCTTTAGGAATTTTTTGGGCCACTTACTGTTTTAACAAGGACTATTTGAAAAAAAGAGACACAACATGGTTTTGATGTTTTGGAAAACTTTTTTCTTATAAAATATAGACTAATCCATTATGCTGGCCTAAATGGGTAAATAAGATCTATTTGTTTTATTTTTATTATCTTCATATAGCTTTATATCCATTAAAAAAGACCCTGAGTGAAGGTCTTGGGAAGGAGACCAAGCATAAACAAACATCTTCAACTATCTGAGACATGGATGTTTCATATTTAGAGATTGAGATACTTTGATGCGTTAGCATCAATATTAAAATGCTCATGAATATGAAACTGTGAATTAAAAAGGAAGTTGCCAGGAGGACTAGATGTGACTATCTAGGAAACCAACCCTGGGAATAGAGCTATGGGATGTGTGAGCATCCATAGACCTAAACCATGTTAATAAAAGAGATTAACAAGAATATACTATTGATAGAGTTGACATGTTTGAGGTAGTCTGGTTTGTACTAGATTCAAGCCTTAGAGATATGGCAAAATATTGTTCTATTGTATGGTTGCAAACTCCATTTGTAAGTTGAAGATGGATTTCAAATACCTAGAGATGAATCGAGGGAATTTTGCTTCCTATTTAAAATATTCTATAGCCATGGGAAAGACATTATCCTCAGCTTTGTTTGTGAAGGTATTTCTTGTCATCAGTATGTATCAAGATATGAAAGGAAAATTGTGTATTGGTGAAAACCTAAGTTTTCATTTTTATTTTCTTTTTTAATTGACTTTTTGTCATAAAAGACATACATTAATATATATGCATGTCAATATTTAATGGAGTATGGGTAGACATCTAAATTGGTAAAGTCATGGGTTGAAAGATAGCTGATTATATGATAGAGACAATCCATAGAAAAAAATAGGACTCTATATAGTTGTTTGAAGGCTTGTTCGACCATAGGTGATGTTGAAGATTGCATGTTGCATGGGAGTTTAGAAAAGCCATTGAGTCATGGTAAAAAGGAGATCTACTTCATCTATTTATTCTATGGGACAACTTCATGAACTTAGATTGAGACATAATGGAGGGAAGGTAATGAGTCTCTAGTTTAATTTTTATATACATTTTTGGAATTATAGATTATACACAGACCCAAGTTATGGAAATGGTCATGTAATAATATACAGAGAGATCTAAGACTCTATTATTACTGACCCTTTTATGTTGTAGAGTTTATTTGTAGTGTGTTGAAAGACACATAGGACTTGATCCCAAAGTCCAACCATTTCTTCTATCCAGTGGTGATAGGCAAGGAAGTTATGTAATGTATACCTCTGTATTGACATATAAAGAAACAAAGAAACCCATGATTGACTATAATGTTGATAACCTCTATTTTATAGTGCGAGTGGCAATGGAGGGAAAATAGTTATAGGTTTGTTATTGGGGTTATTATTAGAGTTATAGATATGCTAGGAGGTTGAACACTCCTATTCATCATTATACCCTTAAGACTTACTTAGAAAGGAGAAACATGCCTATATTCATAGAGAAGAAACATGGATATTGCTGACAAAAAAGGAGGATGTTTCTAATTATTTCAGAGTTCTATTATTAGGTTTCAACATTAATACAAGTTTTTTAAATCCATTTTGATATAATTTTTAAATCGGTATTTACATCTACTAAATGGATCAGATTGTAATTGAGCAATCCTAGAGACGTAGCCCATATTATGGGTGAGCTTCACTATCACTTCTAGCGCCAATTTTATTTTTAGTTTATTCTATATTTTATTTTAATTCAGTTGTAAATAGATTAATAAAATTTTAGAAATAAATATGAAAATTTGTGAATGACACAAAATAAATGAGTTTAAAATAAAATAAATGAACTTTACAGTGGTTTCTAATTGTTTTAATTCATTCCTAGATTTTCATGACCAATTCTTTATATTTAGGGAATTGAGAATTCAGTATCCATTTTTAAAAACTATTTACTTTCTTTACAGAACAAAAGGTGATGCTAAATGTGTTGGATCCATTATCCCATTTAGGATGTTTCTAATGCAATATAACAATGGTATGTCATGTGTATTAACAAATTAGAAGAAAAGAGTGATCCAAAGCACAAAAAGGTGAAATCATCATTTTGGCTTGAAATGAATTGATCAAAGTTAGGAATCACATAAAATGCATTACCCCATTTAGGGATACATTGGCTTAAATCAACACTTGTATAGGACCAGTTTGAATCATGTAGTGTATTTTTATTGATTTTGACCTAAATTGGGCATTTGAGTGCAATTCAAGTAATATTGACAATTTCAACACAAATGGTGTTAAGAATTGGATGTCTACAGGTATATCTATATAAAGACATATTTATTTGTGTTTATTTACATTTATTTTAATCTGGGGAAAAGTTGATTAGAGATTTATAATGCCCAAAAAATGAAATAAATGTGGGGAGGAAAGCTTGGGTCAGTTCGTTCCCATATATTAAGAAAAAAATGGCATTCAATTTCGAAGGGAGATTAGTTGGCTCTCTACTAGAAAATGATTAGAATCATATTATTTTTATTCTTCTTTGAATGAGTGATTTTAAGAATGCTGATTGAAGTTAGAGGTTTTTGTATAGACTAATAGGTGTCAAGTTATTTCCTCCTTTTTTATGAATTCCAATAAGCCATATTGTGGCAAGAAATTAGAATTATTTTTTTGTGTATTAAGTGAATGAAATTGATTTTTGAATTTTTTTTGATGAAATTCCTTTATGTCCAACTGAGTTATTGAACACCTAAAACATAGGAGCTAAAGGCAAGAATTAATTAGTCTATCACTCATCATGCTTACACCAAGTGGTAGCATATCAAGTTAGTTTCCTTCTAGTTATTTTTTTGAAAAACTTCTTAATGTATGTTTTATAATATGAGAGAGAAGTCCACATAGATATTTGAAGTCATTGAGAAGCTCGCATAGGTGGTTGTAGGTGTGTGAATTACTATAAGATCAAGAGGGAGTTCTTAAAAGTCTCAATTTGGAGTTTGTTGTAGGTTAATAAAGAGCTGCATGTCGATTCGTGGTAAGAGATGGTACACAAAATAAGGGCACATGAGATGAAAATTGACACTAGATATGTCTACACTTGGTGATGACGGTGTAGTTTCATGTGATGGTGATGAGGAAGAGTTGATGGTGGGGTTTTCCCTAAAAACATAAATATATGCTTTGGATAGAGTCCAAGAAAATGAGGAGAAGATAATAATAGATGAAATAGACCAATTTAAGTTGTGGTATATAAAAATGGCAAATCCTTGAATGTTATTTTCTATTTTTTGGAATGAGAGTTTTGAATAGCTCATTACTTAGATAGTTGAGCTAGAGATATATTTTGTGCATGAAAAAATTATTAACCCCATGAGGGAGAAGGTTACATCCAAGTAGCTATGTGGAGTTGTAGTACTGTATTGGAAGGATATCCAAGTCAAAATATAGAGGAAAGGTAGTGAAACGTTTTTGATTGGGAACAAATGGTTTCCAAGATGTTGGTTCAATTTTACCACCCAAAATTGTAGTCGTGATGTTTGAAGATGCTTTATATGAAGAGGTTTGAGAGTGTTGCTGAGATTACTATTTATATCATAGGCAATACAGATGGGGATATATCATGTGAATAGCCAAAGAGTACTTTTAAAAGTGTCACAAATGTGCATAGGTGCATGAAAGAGTATGTTTGCTTGGAAGGCAACGAAGAGAGGCTTATATATGTAGATCCTAAATTTGATTTTAAGAACAATAATATGTATGAGAGTTGTGACCATCCCATAGGTAAATAAATACATTTGAAGGAGAATGAAGAGGTGATATATTGTTCACCATAAGATGGATACCCATTATGTGATGATGTGAAACTAGTTTTGAAGTCTCATGAGTGGGAACATTCTAATTTTTGCTTAGTTTGTGATTGAAATGAGATTGTCAACTTTATTTTGGATGGTAGAATGGTTGAGGATAACCAAGGTATTATGCACATTTATATGAATGAAATAATTGATTTGAGTACATATTATATCCATATAGAGTTGTAAGTGTCTGAAGACAATGGCCAAGTAGAGTTGTAAATTTATTTGAAAGAAGCATTGGATGTGGATGTTGTGCAAACTAGTGCACCTAAGGAGATTATAATGAAGGTTGATCCATGTGTAAAAGTTGAAATTAGAGCTATAGAAGAGTATAAAATAACAACGAGA
Organism: Torreya grandis; assembly: GCA_037957365.1. Lineage (NCBI taxonomy): Eukaryota > Viridiplantae > Streptophyta > Pinopsida > Cupressales > Taxaceae > Torreya > Torreya grandis. The sequence goes on along the minus strand of JARHVA010007263.1, from coordinate 347,820 downwards.
GTTACATAGAATGGGCCATTTGTAGTTCATATTGATATTGAAATACATGAGCAACATGCTATAATTAAAGGGGAGTTGGAAAATATGTCCTTGGGGTAATGGAGTGGTTAATGAGGTGATTGAGGGAACTCTTATTTTCCCTAATCTATTTGTGAAATGTGTAGGTATAGCTATAAAGAAATTAAAAAAGAATATGAATAAGTGTGGTGCAGTCCAACATGTTTATTTTTATGAGAGGAAAAGTGAAGAATCTAATAAAGTGATTTATATGGTAGCGATTGATGAAGAGATTGTAGAAGATCATATGACAACCATGGGTGAATGTCTTCAAGATGATATGGAGACAAAAAAGGGTGATAGATCATTCAAAAAATCAAAGAGCTATGTATGTGGAGGTTCATTTGTAGTCATAAGAAGAAGTTGAGTTGTTATTTGAATAGCTAAATGATGGAGAAGGCTTTGAGAAGCCTAAGCTTGACATGGAGCATGATTATAACATGTAAATGGATGAATTCAATAAATTAAGTTTGAGATCAACTCAATTATGTGATTTTTTGGCATGGAGAGTGATTTTAATGATTTCACCAAGTTGAAGGAGAAGTTTCTAATGTGTATTGAATTCCTATAATGTGAAGAAGAAATTAAATTTACAGCTGAGTTAGAGAGATTGATTTCTATAGAAATGTAGACAATGAAGGGTGTGAAGGTAATAACTATCATTGAGGTGATTATTTATGATATGGGTTATCATTTGAATGTGTAAGTGTATGTTGATTTACTTTTAATGCTATTAAGAATGTTAGATAAGATGGAAACCATGTGTGGTAAGCTACAAATGGTGATGTGTGATGGTGTGAAGAATCCAATAGCTTGTTGGATAATGAACAAACAAATCATAGATGGATTTAGGTGGAGGTAGAAAAATGATAATGGGTTCATCGCCACTTGGGAGAGTGAGATGAATGATCAAGTACCTTAGTGGTGATGGATGGATGAGAATGGGTTTTAGCCCACATGTGAGTTGAATGAGAGATGTTAATCTCTCTAGCAAAGGAGGACTATCTATAGTGGGTCAATGACCAAAAATGAGAGAGTTTGTGGTTAGTCTAATACCCCAAACTCTATCATTTAATTGGTATTTTTGAAGGCAGTTCATTCATCACTTTGCCTCATGAGAAAATGAGTAGCTTCAATAATTATCCCATTAATGTTATTTGGAGCCCACATTTTCAATCCTTGAGTGTCGGATGTAGGAACATCCAATGTATTCAGCAATGTTACATAAAAAAACTAGAGTGTACTCTTCTTGCCATTGTTTGCTTTGATTTCAACTTCATTTGGTGTGTTTGATTTGATGGAAGGTTGTCTCAATTTATATGTTGGGTTGTGTTGGTACTTGATGAAGTTATTCAGTGGCATTTATCTTCTACTTATCATCAATATCACATAATGGTTTGTTACCTTGGGTGTTTTAAAAATAGAATATTCCATATTTTGAAGAAGAAATACAACTTTGTAAAAGTGACTTAGTCTTGAAGCTTCATATTAGTTATGTGCTTTGGCTCTTTATTAACTAGGTTCATAGTGTCATATAGGTCATATTGTCTCAATAAAAAATCTTCAATGCTTGGTGGGACTAAAATCCTGACCACAATGGTCTTAGGTTGTGAGTGGTAAATGTAATTTAAATGTAATTTACTTTGGTTTTCAAGACATTACACTCACTTTAGACTGTGAATACTTCTCAAGCTCTTTACACTTGTAAAATCCTTTGGTAACTGTGATTCTAATTTATGATCAGAACACTGATATTTTAATTTGGATTTTGCCTTATTTTGAATACTTAAAAACACTACAAGGTAAAGAATACGGTTGTTATCGATATAAATGAAAATCAATAAGTGAATTCCCAGCTAGGTCTAGAGTTTGGTGAGCATTTCACACAATGTAATAAAAATTTAAGACTTGATTGGGACATGAATAGTTCATTATCTATAAATCATCAAATAAAATCTTGATACGAATATCATGGCCTCAATCATGTATCCTAAATGGTGTGTGGGAATTCTATGTCCCAATCAGTTAAACATATGCCTTGGAGCTTTATAATGTGGACCGAATAGTGGAAAGCATAAATGATGCTCCGTAATTAGTCTCAATTATGCTTAAAACATTTAAATTATTTTCAAAATCCTACCTTGGCCTATAAGGAAAAAAAATTGTATTTTATTTTGTTATTGGATAGATCAAAAGGCCCGATTTCGTCTACCAATAGGGATATGTCTTTATTTATGTATGTTTGCACTTCCTTGAATCTAGGTATAACCTAATTAGAGATTTTTAGTGCCATAAAAGTGGAAGACACATGGGGTGGATACTTTGGGTCAGTCAATTTCCATCTATTTATACAAAAATTGCATTCAATTTTGAAGGGGGGCTAGTTGGCTCTTTACTATAAAATGATTATAACTATAATGTTTTGAATCTGCTTGGTATGAGAGATTGTAAGACTACCAATTGAAGGAAGAGGTCTATGTGTAAACTAGTAGGTGTTTTTATTATTTCCTCCTTGTTTATAAATGTTGGTAGATGTAGACATCTATCTCCTCTAAATTTAATCTCCCCTACCATGACTCAGCTTACCTTCACCACATTGCATTAAAACTCTTTTAATTCCTTGTAGTTGTTCACATGCTAACATGCTGAAGCCATCTAACTCATTAAATGATTTCTTCTTCTCTCCTTTTATTTATTTTGAGATTATTCCAATGAAGGAAACTAATTATACTATTTTTATTATATTTTTAAGTTTATGATATGCTCTATTTCTGGTAGGAAGTCAAATATACAAGTAGCAAAGCTCTGCTATTTTGTATGCATAAAATGATATACTATGTTAATTGAATGTAATAGAGAAATAAATGACCGAGATTAGCATAACTCTTCTAGCATAAACAATAACAAATATGTATCTCATTTGGTAGTAGAATAATACACGTTAGTTACTCAATAATTGTTTTTATTATTTGTTGATCTATTCATCTAGTTGTTTACTATGTTTTTCTAACATCTAAAACCATCAAAATGGTATCAAAGCAAAGCAAAGATCCTAAAGAGATCATTTGTTTTCAAAGGGTTTTCTTTCAACATAGAAACATCTATCATTCCAAGGAGAGGTTGTAGTAGTTCATTACAACAGAAGTTGCTCACAAAAATGTAGAGGTAAGGTAGATATTTTAAAAGGATAAACTCTCAGCTAAAAGTAAAATAAAAAGATTAGTCTTATAGAAGCAATGGTAGGAATAAGTGGTAGCATTTTTCAACCCTAAATACCAATATTTAATGAGAAAAATTATGATTTTTGGAGTATAAAAATGAAAACCCTGTTCTGTTCACAAGATATTTGGGACTTTATTGAAAATGGGGTCCTTGGACCACGGAACCCACATGCATATTAAGCATTATCATAAGCAGAGAATGACCTACTCAAGCAGAATAAGAAAAAGGATGCCAAAGCATTATTTTTTTAAATTTTGTAAGCCATGGAAGAATCAATATTTCCAAGGGTTGAAACTACTACAAGGTCAAAGTAAGCATAGAAAAGTCTGCAAATAACATACCAAGATATGAGCAAAGCGAAAACTACCAAATTCTAAATACTTAGTAGAGATTTTAGGAATCTTCATATGAAAGAATCAAAGAATATAGACTCATTTTTTACACAAGTAATGGACATTGTAAATAAAATAAAAACTTATGGTGTGAGTATGGAAAACTAGAAGGTTGTAGAAAAAGTAATTAGAAGCTTGCCTACAAAATTTGATTCTATAGTGGGGGCAATTAAAGAATATAAGGATTTAACTCAGTTATCAATTGATGAATTAATGGGGTCATTTTTATTAAATGAGAAAATACTAAATCATTCAAGGTTATTTTCATTAGAAAATGCATTCAAAACTCAGCTTTCAGTCAATAGAACAGGAGGGAGATCAAGTTACAGAATAGGTAGAGGTCATTTTTCACCAAGAGGCAGAGGAGAATATCCTTATTTTGAAAGAACAACATCAAGCCCACATACATCTTTCACACCATCAAGCCCACATACATCTTTCACACCATCAAGAGGAAGAGCCAACAACCAATTTCATAGTCATCATCAAGGAGAAAGGTATGATAAATCAAACATCCAATGTCATTATTGTAAAAGATTTAGACATTTTACATATAAATGTAAAAAAATAGAAATATGATATGAATAAACAAAAAAAAAAATTTACAAATAAAAATCTTCCCAACACTAGTGAACAAAACACAATGTTGATAACATGTAGTGTTGCACAAGAGAACTCAAAAGAAGTATAGTGTTTGGATACCGGGTGTAGTAATCATATGAGTGGAAACAATGAGTTGTTTACAATAATAGATGATTTAGTAAAATTAGAAGTAAAGTTAAAAAATGATCACAAAGTATCAATCATAGAGAAATGATCAATTAACATAAGAACAAAACAAGGTGAAAAGAAGCATATCCCCAATTTATACTATGTTCCTAGATTGTAACAAAATTTTATAAGCATTGGTCAATTAGTGAAAAAAAGGTATATGGTATACTTTGAGAATGGTGAATGTGTGATTTTGGACAACAACCCTAGCAACAAGCTAATTGAAAAAGTTAAAATGATCAGAAATAGAACGTTTCCTCTTAAGATCCAAAGTGAAATATGTTTAGAACCTCAAGGATTGCAAATAATTGCTAAAGCAACATTTAGAATTTTGTGTAAGGATCAATCTTGATTATGGTACTTAAGATTTAGACATCTAAACTTTAAAGGTTTGTAGCTATTATATAGAAAGATAATGGTATATAGATTGGCATCAATAAAGCCACTGCAAACAACATGTGAGAGTTGCATACTATCAAAACAACATAGAAAAAAATTTCTAGTTGGGAAATCTTATAGGGCAAGGCATCCACTTGAGATAGTTTATTCAAACCTTTGTGGACCGATGCAAAAACCATCCACAAGTGGAAATCTATATTTTTTGACATTTACTGATGATTTCAAACACAAAACCTGGGTTTATTTCTTGAAAGAAAAATGAGATATGCTTTCTATTTTTACAGAGTTTAAGGCAAAAGTTGAAAAGAAAAGTGGATACTATATCAAAATATTGAGAACTGATTGAGGTGATGAATACATATCAAATAATTTTCTAAATTTTTTTCATGATAAAATAAATAAGAAAATAATTCACAACAAGATATATACCTCAACAAAATGTAGTAGTCGAATAAAGAATATGATAACTATGGAAATGACACGAAGCATGATAAAAGCTAAGCATGTACCAAATGAATATTGCATTGAAGTCATTGCATGTGAAATATATGTTTTGAATATGTGCCCAAAAAAATCAATGATAAATAAAATACCACAAGAAGTTTGGAGCAAAAAGAAATATAGTGTTTTACATTTGAGAGTCTTTAGATGTGTAGTAGGCTCTTTGATACCACACAAATTGAGAAAGAAGTTGGATGATAAAGGTGAAAAATGCATTTTTGTGGGATATAGTGAACAATCCAAAACATACAACTTATACAATCTGATTACAAAGAAGGTAATAATCAGCCGTGAATAGAATTTGTTGAAGAAGAAACATGGAATGGAAGGATTGAAGAAACTACAATTGTAGCCAATGTTCCACATGAGAATAAGGACAATGAAATTCAAAGTGTGAATCCTACTACACAAGAAAATGTTCCTATAACACCTTGTAAGGCACCTAGCACTCCAAATCCATCTACTCCAAGATCATCTAATTCAACACTTGTATCATTGAAATCACGATCAATAAACACTTCAAAGAAGACCCATAGTCTAAAAGAGATTTATGATGAGTCATAAGAAGCTGAAAATAGGGATTTATGTTTTGATTTTGCATTCTTAACACAAGCCGATCCAATTTACTTTGAGGATCCAATTAAAAATGGCAATTGGATTGCAGCTATGGATGAAGAAATTCAATCAATTGAAAAAAATTAAACTTGGGATCTTGTAGAGAATATTAAAAAAAAAGATGTGATTGGAATAAAACGGGTTTATAAAAACAAGTTTAATGCAGATGAGAAAGTTGAGAAACAAAAAGCGAGACTAGTAGCCAAGGGTTTCACACAACAACCAAGCATAGATTAAAATGAAATATTTTCACTTATAACAAGACTTGACACTGTTAGAATGGTGTTATCTATTGTTTTGCAAAATAGTTGGATGGTTTAAAAAATGGATGTCAAATCAACATTCTTCAAAGACATTTTGGAAGAGAAAGTTTACATAAAATAACTACCTGGTTATGAAGTTTTGGGAGAAAAGCACAAGGTCTACAAGCTGAAAAAGGCTTTATATGGATTGAAACAAGCTCCTAGAACTTGGTATGGTTGAATAAATTCATATTTTGTGAATAATGGATTTAGCAAATGTGGCAATGAACCAACTTTTTATATCAATGTTAATGAAGAAGGACAAATCTTGATTGTATGTTTGTATGTGGATGACTTGATTTTTATCAAAAACTTATCAATTGAATCTTTTGAGGTAGCCATGAAAACTGAATTTGAGATGACTAATTTGGGGTTTATGAAATATTTTCTTGGCATAAAAGTAAGTCAATCTAAGCAAGGAATTTTCATATGTTGATCAATGTATGCTAATGATTTGTTGAACAATGCCTACACTAGTTGCAATGGGTTTAAAACATAGCAAGGAGGACAAAAGTTCAAGTGTCGATGCAACTTTATTCAAGAGATTAGTAGGTGGCCTCATGTATCTAACTACCACAAGATCAGACATTATGCATAGAGTTAGTCCTATCTTAAGATTCATGGACAATCCAAAAGAGTCTCATTTGAAAGCTAGGAAAAATAATGTTGAAATATATTGCTGGAACAAAGAGTTTTGGAATCATGTATACACCATCAAATGATTTCAAGCTGATTGGTTACATGGATAGCGATTGACGAGGTATCATGGATGATAGAAAAACACTTCAGGTTATGTTTTTCATCTTAGATTGAGTGCTATCTCTTCGACATCAAAGAAACAACCAATTGTGACACTTTCATCAATGGAAACAGAGTATATTGTAGTTATATCCACTGTTTGTCAGGGAGTTTGGATGAGAAGAGTACTTTCAGATTTGATGCATACTGAAGAACCTTCAAAAATATATTGCGACAATAATTCAACGATTGCATTGTCTAGAAATCATATGTTTCATAAGCACAATAAGAATATTGATACTAAATATCACTTCATTCATGAATTGGTGAACAATGGTGATATATATCTTCAGTTTTGTAGGTCTGAAGAACAACTTGCAGACATTTTTACAAAGCCGCTTGCAACAAACATGTTTGAGCATCTTTGAGAAAGCATAGGCATAACTGATATAAATGACAGTGAAGATTAAAGGGGAGTGTTGGCAGAGACGGACATCCAGTTCAGCTGCATTTAATCTCCCCTGCCACAACTCAGCTTACCTTCGCAAGTTTGCATTAAAACTCTTTTAATTCCTTGCAGCTGTTCACATGCTAACATGCTCCGACCATCTAACTCATTAAATGCTTTCTTTCTCTCCTTCGGGTTGCTTTCAGAGTCTTCCAGCGAAGGCAACTAATTATATTGTTTTTGTTATATTTGTAAGTTTATGATATGCTCTGGTTTTGGTATGAAGGCAAATATACAAGCAGCGAAACTCTGCTATTTTGTATGCAGAAAATTATATACTCTGTTTTATGAATGTAAGAGAGAAATGCATGACTGAGAGCAGCGCAGCTCTGCTGGCATAAACAATAACAAATCTGTTGCTCATTTGGCAGTAGAATAATACAAGTTAATTACTCAGTAATTGTTTTTGTTGTCTGTTGATCTGTTTATCTGCTTGTTTACTCTGTTTTTCTGAGGTTTAAATCCATCAATAAATTCAAATAAGCCAGATTGTGACAAGTAATCAGAATTATATTTATGTTGTGTTAATTGAATGAAATTAATCTGTGTAGATTGTTTCTCAATTGTTTAATGAAATTCCCGTATCCAAATGAGATTTTCAACCCCTATAACACACGATTCGGAAACAAGACTTAATTGATCTCCCCCTTCTCGTGCTTGCACCAAGTGGTATCAGATTTCGGTTGGGTTTTTCTATGCTCTATTTCCTTTTACAGTTGTATTTGGACACATACGTCTCGAATTGGTCTAGACAAACGCTATAGAACTTTTGAAGTTGAAATCGTCTCTCATATTTTCGAATTAAGTCCTTGGCAGAATGCATCTTTGCATAAATTTCTAAATGGGTTAAAATTATTGATCACATCTTCGAAGTGTTCGGCAAAGCATTGAAAATTAAAATTGAGTAGAATCTACGAATATATCTTCGCCAACATCGAAGCTCTTCACAGCGTAAATCGGGTCTTTTTTCCTAGGTATTTTTCAAGTCATGATCTTCGTTCATTACACAATGTTGTAATCATGGTACAAAACCTGACTGGGTTGGGGATGTTTCAATGCGAAATCAATAATATAAACTGTTAAAGTTAAACCTGAATGGGTATATGGCATGTTTTAATGGGTTGACCACCAAATGAAATTTGACAGGGTCTGTTTAGTAAATGAGCACTTGAAAAGAATAAACCTTGATTTGCTCTCTATAGAGCAAAACGACTTCCCAGAATCTGACAGGGTAAGAAATAATTAATAAGCGTTCATATTTTTCCATCTTTGACAGTCCAAACTCTGATTAAAACTCTTGTAGGTATTAATTTGTTATTTTTATCTTTTATTGACTAATTTTGAGGTTGCTACCGCCTATGTGAAAGGTGAAACATTTGTGGAAGGTGTGGAGACACCAAGAGAAGAACAATGGTCATTAGTTTAGCCCATATAAGCAATATTACATCAATTTTCTACGCGTTAGTTGGCTCTCTGCTGGAAAACAACTGGGACCATATTGTTTTGATTCTTCTTGGTATAAGTGATTGTAAGTCTTTTAATTGAAGGCATAGGTCTTTGTGTAGAATAGTAGGTGTTTCTACTGTTTCATCTTTGTTTATGAATTCAAATAATCCATATTATGGCAAGTAATCAAAATTATATTTTTGCCATGTTAAATGAATAAAATTGATCTCCGTATATTGTTTCTCAATTGTTTATCGAAATGCATATGTCCATCCAATTTGTTGAACTCCTAAAACATAGGTGTTAGAGGCAGGTCTTAATTTGTATCCCCCTCCTCATTTTTACACCAGAATCACTCTCATCATCTACAATGCCTTAAGCAACCCGTTATAATCTATATGGGTTTAACTAATTTAAAGTCATTCTCATTCAATCTCTTTTTCTTATTCAATGTCATTTTCATAGTCCTAGTACTCTTCAATTTGTGGAATGTGGTGATAACTTATACAAGTTTAATTTTGGTCTCCATATAGCCCTTGTTGTCAAAATAAAGTCTCTTCAACTATAAATGCATTGTGATGATGGCCAATGTATTTTAAATATTTTATTCCTCAGTTGAAGTCCTGCAAATGTAATAGCCCAAGCCTATTGGAAAATGGATTTTGAAATTATTTTTGTCATTTCATTTCATATTGAATTATCCTATGCATATGCATACATCAAATAAGACTATTTTATCATGGGTAAACCAAGGTAGTTTGTAATGAAGACCAACAGATCCATATATGTTTTAATAAATAAAGTTGGGAAACTTAATGAAATACCTATCGTATTTCATAATCATATTAGTAGCTTCAGAATAAATTATCATTACAGTGTTCCCTTATAGTGTCATTACCATCAGCATTGTAAAAGCATCATTCACCCTCCTAAGTGTTTTTATCTTTCTTCTAGAATTAGCTTGGGATAGTAGTCATATTTTGTTGTTGTAGGGGTGAATGTTCCATGAACTGTGAGTCCAAGCCATGTTTTCATATCTGAAATGGAATATAACAAGTACAAAGTCATGCATAAATGTCGAATTGATTATAAGCCAATTATCTCTTCATGAACATTATCATTGATAATCTAACCTCAATCTATGAACTACATTCCATCACAAATGATATTGACGAATAAGCACATCCAACTGTCGAATGTGTTAGTTTCATCACGCCAAATAACATTTTTCAACATAGTTATGATATATAGTAATTCATTATAGAAATTATACATGTGCAAGGTCTTAAGCAGCTTGGATTAACCTTTCTTCTTCGTAATCAACCATGACCGAGCTATTACTATGTTACTGGTGTCTTTATTTCGTCAAAATGTGCTTATCAAAAAAAAAAACCGTTTCAACATATTTCGCCTTTTTAAAAAGAAAATTTAAATAATAATTATTTATTGACAATCTTATTTTTCAATCAGTTCATTTCTAGGTGGCTTCACTTATCCAGATTCTTGGATATAGCACTTGGCATATGCTAGTCCTAGGCGAGTGCATTCGATTGAAGTTGGGAAATTTGATGCATGTGCAATATCACTTTCAAAAGTCTTTTGAGCAATCCCTATATTTTATTCATTTCACATATTCTCCCGAAATTCACCCATGTAATCTAACCAAGCCTTTAATTTCTAATTTTTGGGACGTCGATTTGTAGGGAAGACATTTTCTCGCATACTTATACTGTAATTCATTTTATTGGGTTTGGTTATTAGAAAATATATTCTTGCAAGGAGATAAATATGTTTTTCTATATGAAATTAGGAGGAATGCAATGCTTTTATGGATGCAATTGTTGACCAATAGAATTCATTAATGTTATAGATTTTGACTGAAAATAATTTATAGTACTTCGCAAAGGAAGAAAATGAGGCACTATGTTAATTTATTAGTAGCATAATGAAGGAGCTGTAATTTTTTACACATGCAACCATATGGCAATAAGAAAGATTGGAAATAGATATAAAATAAACCCAAAACATGTAATATCAAAATAAAAATCTTTCAGAACGAAATTACCAAATACAGAGAATGAAGGGGAATTGTGACAGAAGCATAGTGTTTGGGCACAAATAAAATATCATATAGTCATTGGAGAGAAAGACAAGAGAGGTCGATGATTTTGGAATGACTAGGAACACTTTGAATTCATTTATAAAAGATTTTTACCACAATTTTCAGTGTGTTTAGGGCATATTTAAATCCATTTAGGTTCCATCAGGTTGCACAAGGCCTGTAGGAATAATTAATTTTTCAAATTTTATTTTTTAAATGCATATTCACTAAAATCAATGAATTTAGGCTTGTCATGCATTGGATCTGTTCTAGGAATAATCCCATGGGCTGAATCAGGTTTCTACGACATTTTCCATCCACCATTAGACCATAAAAATCATTAAATCTACTTAATATGATTCTTTGTTGGTTGAGTAGGCAAATTATGTGAAGTTGGGAATAAAAGATGTATGAGAATGACTTCATCATCTGATTTAGTGCCAACATGAACATAGACCACTGACCAAGTTTTATGAAAAGGCCACTCAGTCGAATTAATTGTTGGAGACTGGAGTTTAATTTCTCCACTCCTCATGCATGCACGCAGTTAGCTGTAGTTAAGCAATCAGTTAGTAAACTGACAGTTGAGCATTCAGTTAGTTAACAAACAATTAGTTAAATTGTTAGAGAATTTGTTAGAGAATTAGTTTGCATGTAAAGACTAAAATTAGTCTTTGGTTTTGTTTTTTCTAATTATTGTTAGTTTTTCAAATCTATTTAATAAACCCATGGGACAGTATTGTAATTTGAACAAGATCAAGAAAAAGATCAAGAAGATTATTAAAAATCTTGTTCCCTGATTGCTATAGCAATTTGAATGTGTTATTATCTGTGTGTGTTCTATTTTCTATTTTTATATGTCTTTATTTTCTAACAATTGATATCAGAGCCTGGCTAGGATTTGTGCAGTAGAAGCACAAGGAGAATCATGTAGCAAAAGTTAGGAGAAGCGCAGATTGGAGAAAAGAAGTGTGCAGTCAGCAGAAGCATGCAGCAGTCGCAGCCAAAAAGAGCGCAGAGACCGACATCGGCAACTCATAGACCGACATTGGTAGGGTAAACTGACATCAGCAGTATTTCGATCGACCGCGGCAGTATAACCGATATCGGTGACTGTGTTTTAGAAACAACAAACTAGAAGGCCATCAAACAATGAATTCATCGAGCTGCCCCCGAAGGATGAGCCGATGGCCGAGACCAAAGATGGGACCGCCAAGGAGCCCAAAGAAAAAGAGCCGAAGCCGATCAACACAGTCGAAGAAAGTGTAAAAAAAGGCAAAAAAAGAAGAGCGCCCAAGCTAGAGGCATATTACACAAAATATTGCTCCGAAGAGCTTGATTTGAATGCCAAAGATGAAAGGCATCGAAAGTTTTTTTATTTGTTTGAAAAGACGAGCTCTACAGAGCTTGTGTTAACGAGTGAAGCTGTGAAAGTGTGTTGTATTGAATAGCGAGTGAAGCTGTCAAAGTGTCTGAAGATCAGGCCGATCATTGGCAGATCAAGACCAATGTGGAAAGAACCCAACAAAGTTCTTGGAGGAAACCTGAGCAGTTAAGCGTCAAGTTAAAGAAATGTAAGCAAGTAGGAAGCTTGCAGTGTTGGACATAAGCATGTCCGTTGATAGCCTTTCGACAAGCTACTCCTCAGTCTTAAATGCTGTGTGAACGCTCATTTAGCAATTGTATTTGTTTTGTATGAAGACAAGGCGGTGTATTCTGCATGAGAGGTAGTGTATTCTGCAAAAGAAAAGCATCCTAGCTGAAGCTGGCAGATAGAATGAGTGAAGAAATGTATGCCATCAATAACAGCTACTAGCAATGTAGCTGTGGCAAGAATGGTGAAAAATTTAGGCATTGTAAATGATGAAATAGTTTATGGTAGAAATTAAGGGGGAGTGTTGGAGACTGGAGTTTAATTTCTCCACTCCTCATGCATGTAAGCAGTTAGCTACAGTTAAGCAATCAGTTAGTAAATTGACAGTTGAGCATTCAGTTAGTTAACAAACAGTTAGTTAAATTGTTAGAGAATTTGTTAGAGAGTTAGTTTGTATGTAAAGACTAAAATTAGTCTTGATTTTATTTTCTAATTATTTTTTGTATTCAATTCTATTTAAAGACTCTAAGGGCGCGGCATTGTAAGCAAGGAAAATTGAAGATCAATAAAATCTTTTTCTTTCAAGATATTGCTGTAGCAATTGTGTTCAGTTCTTATTTATTTGTTTAAGTTCTTGTTTTTTGTATGCTTCTTGATTCTAAAAATAATTGCAAGTGAAACATTTGGAACCAGTGTCTGGATTAGAACACCCCATTGGCACTGAGAAAAATACAATGAAATAAAATTTACGCCTAAAATTGAACTTTATGGACTAAGTTTTTGTAAAGAAATTTTAACACTTAATTTTTGTCTAAAAAATTTAGCAAAAATTTAAAAAAAATTGAGGACTTCAATTTTTGATGATAATAATTGGATCTGAATGGGGGATTTAAATGATAAGGTGTAAAAAAGAAATCAGACTCGTTACATAGATAATTTCATTATTAATTGGGTAACATAGTCACTTTAATTTTAAGTACACTTTCTACAAATACAGAGAAAGCAAATACAACATATTTTAGGGAACATATCTAAAAAAATATTGGAAAAGATAAAAGAGGGAAACAAACATACCAAAAAAAAAATTGCACCCAAGGGACAACCTATTTAAAATTTAAGAATAGATTTAAATATTACCTACTACTATAGTGAACATGAAGATGTGTACTATCTCAATAAGCCACATCAATTGTATTATCAACATAAAATAACATGATTTTTAAAGGACCCACCTAGAATGAGTCAAACTTACAAAGGTTTCCCCTAGGATATCTTATTTTTTCCCATATTTATACATCATATCTATCCTAAAATTCTCTTTTCTTTACTGTTGTCACTTTGTGTTTCACCCTTTAAAGATGTGTTTCAAGTCTCCTCACTCAATTAACACTATCATAATTTTCTAATGATGTGGGTGGCCTATAACTTAAGAGAACCCCATAGAGGGTTGGATCCCTTGATGCTACACCTCTATTGTCACAATACCTATTCAAATTGCAATGAAAATGGAGAAATAAAACTAAAGGTAAACAGAAATAAGGGGTGACACACCAAACTTAGGTCCCCTCCTATGGTCCATGAATTTTTAACAAAGCTAAATAAGGCAAAATCTAATCACACAACTTCAAACAGTTATCTAGCATAAGTATTTCAATATGGAGGTTGTAGTTGATATATCAACTAAGAGGGGTAGTTAAGAGGCTTAAAATGAAGCACTAGTGAGAGTTTACCACACTTGATATTTGCATAACTACTCAATACACATCATATTACTTACAAAGAGATAATTTACTCACAAATAGGTAAGAATAAAGAGGACAAATGCAAGGATATCAAACATCAATAATTTTATTAATAAACATTTCATCATGAGTACACTAAAGATGAGATGAAGGTAAAATCAATTTGCATTCACTTCAAAATCAAAAATAAATTTCAATTTTAGCAGGGCTTCACCATACTAACTTGGAGGATCATTTTCAATTCCATTCAAGGCCAAATTTATAGAAACAAATGAGAGAGAGGGAGGACATGGAGAAAGTGCATCATGGCTGTCAACTATCACAAATTACAATGCCTGAAGGAGGTGGAGAAATAGTCTTATCATTTGTCTAGGACATGTTCTAGGTTTTCCTAATGATGACTTCCTAAGAAATGATGTAGAAGTGGATTTTCATATTATATGACTCATCTTGCTTCACTTAAAAATGCCTTTTCTTGGAGGAGGAGTTACAAGTTGTTAGTTTGACACTTGACCTTCTTTGAATTCTTGTAATCTTTCTATGCTATCTTTGGCTCTTGCAATGCATCTCCCATCTTGGTGAGAATGATATTCAAGATTTAAACCTCCTCAATCTGTGCTCTTTGTCATTAGGATCTACAATTTCATGTCAAAGTTGTTTTGTCCAAAGAATGTGATGAAGATCAATTAACTCTCATAATATATATAATCTTTGCTTGAAGGTTGTCATGATAATATTTTTAAGTCCATGGGCATTGTATAGGATCATATCATCTCTGTCTAAGCTTACCAACCATCTTCAAAATAATAATTATAACCTACTAACAAGAGATTTATAGAGGGTCGTGATTTTCAGGAATAGAAATTTCAAATAGACTTGAAGATTGTCTTAAGACCTAGTCCATATCCCATGCTCTTATCACTAAGGTTGAT
>JARHVA010007263.1:320000-330000 GCA_037957365.1 Torreya grandis | reverse complement strand
TATTGAGACACAAAGATAATGAAGTGAGATGATCATTACTTCTTGTTTAATCAAAATCAAGAAAATAACAACTCCTCAAACTCCATACAATGATGACATAATGAAAGAGATATTTCAGTTGTTGGTAGATAGTTTCCAAGGTTTGGATAATGTCATAAGTTTTGAGTTTTCTAGGAGGGTAACCATACTTGAAACATTTGCAAAAATCATTTTTGGTAACATCATGCTAGATATGGGTTGTGAAGATCTAATTTTTAAACTGTTTCACCATTTCTTTGCTACCATAAAAAAAAGCATGTAGATAATGTTATAACAACCATGCAATTCATTATGACTTTGATTGTTAATGAAAGTGATGATGTGCCGTAGTCAATTTCATCTATCATATTGACTAACTTGTGTAAGGATGACCAAAAATACTTATCAACTGAATAGGGCTTAGCTGAAATGGCATTTGCTTAGTGTGATGAGAAATTAAAACCTTATCTAAAAAAAGAGGAGTTCATAGCTTAATTTCTTGATGGAAGAAAGGCCTTATCTCAATAGGTATATACGATAGAGCTCCTGAACGACTCCATTGAAATGCATGCATTTACATATGTTGGGAATATGTTTAATAAAGATGTCAAAACAACAAACTTGGGTGTAAATTTAGATCAATTCAATAATTTTTATGAGACCTATGGCTGCCTTGATGACTCTATTGAAAGGTATGTAAATGATAATAATTTTGAAGTCACTACTGATGAATTAGATTTGGCTTAAAATTCTTGATTAAAAGGTAATGTTGAGCACTTATATAAATCTAGTGAAGCCTTTTCAGATAAAGTGAAAGATGAGTTTGAGGATGTCAAAGTTTCTAGATCCACATATAGTGATGAGTAAATACATCACTTCAATGATGATAGTTCAGTAGTTGAGAAGGAATTTGCAATGTCAAATGTGTACTAGATTGACATCCAAACAAAACCTATGGAGAATAATGTTCTTGATAGTTTGAATTTGTTTGACTCAGATGAGTTTGAAAGTTATTTGATGAAGAAATTAGCCATTATTGGAGAATAGAATGAGCCTTCTTTTTCAAATCAAATCCATCGATTCATATGACCATGGGTTCTAGATGTTTTGACACCAAAATATGATGAAGGGCAAGTTTTCAATGATTTGAGAAAATTTTTGTCCTAACCTCATAACATAAAATATGCAAGGAAGATGTCTTAGAGACAACTAAATTGAAGATTCATGTTCTTGAAGACAAATCCAAATATTTATTATGTGAAGCTAATTTTTATCAAATGCTTAAGGAGTTACACAATTTGAAGAATCGATAAATAGTCACTAGAGATAAGGTGGTTGCAACCCTAACACATTTTGATAACACACATACAAATTCTTTGAAGATCTCTTTTAAAAGGCCTAGGTTGAGAAGAGATAAAAAGGTATTGAAGGAGGATCCAGTCTTGTAGATTTGTAGGTATGAAAATAAGCTTTAAGAATAATGAAATCAGATTACCTAAATTTAATTTTAGATAGGGATCATTCCATCATGTTTTCCAAAGAGATCTTTGATGCATTGAAGGGAAAAGAGGAATAAGTTGATAATCTCACCTTTGAGCTTAAGAGTACTAAGGATTCATTGGAGAGTACTCAAATGGATCTTCAAGAAATAAAAAATTAGCTTGTTATTGTAGAATAGCTTAAAAAGCAAGAAAATGAGGAAAATGCTAAGAAAATTAAGTATGTGATTGATGAGCTTGATAGGCTCCACGTAGATTTTGATTTAGAGAATTATCCCAAGTTTGTAAGTGCAAAGTTGGAACAAAAGAAAGGATGGTGGGGTCAAGAAAATAGAAGTATTTTTAAGTTTATTGATAATCTTCCTTTTGAGTTGGATGAAGAGTCCACTTTTGATAGTTCACTGTTTGTGAGTGATGATGAAACACTTTCTAATTTTAGTTTCATAGTTGGTGAAATGATATGACATGGGATCTAAGTGAAGTTTTTAGTTTTGAGATAATGATTTAGAATTGGGATGCTGGATTTATAGGAACTAAATGGATTAAGAACTATTTCTATCATGATTGGATTCATGGTTCATATGAAGATAATAAATCAAGTTAGAGTGATGTCCATAGTCATGTAATCCAGAATGACAAGATTTTTATTGGTGACCCTCTTGATAGACCACCTGACAAAGAGGGAAGAATGGAGGTTGTAGTTTACCAATGAAATAATTTATGGAAGGTCATTGGATAAGATTTTAGATGTGAAGCTATTGCCTACCTTCCAATCAACCAACACATGAATTTTTTTTCTTTCATGCAAAAGTATTGGTAATTATTTCTGGCCAAGGAGTGGAGTATTTTCTAGTTGGAATTGATTGGTAAAGGTAATCTATTCATTGGAAAATTCCTTTCAATATTATCCATGCTCACATCTCCTATGCATATAAGAATATTTCATCATTGTAGCTGCTACCCTAGTATTACAATGTTGATTTTGATAAAATTAGTCACTGATCAGATTAATTTTGAGTACTTATAGGTTTTATGATTGCATATTGTAGGATGTTTTTTAGACATGGTTCAGTTATTTCTAATTTCCACATGGGTGAGTACTAGTTATTTCCATCACTTTTTATTGATGTCCTTTACATTTTTGGATGTTATAGTGATGATTGAAATTTATTATGTTGATTTGAGTGCATGGGGAAGACTTTTTAACACTTGCATATTCAATGTTAATGAGGTACTATTAGATTATGATAGTGGAAGCAATCCTAGGATACCTATGAATTTTAATTTTAATTTTAATACTACTATAGTCATTTTTATCATCTAATTGATAGGGATTAATCTGCATCATTGATAGGACATCAGAATGAGTTATGTTAAGAATAATGCTTTCTTGTTTAATAAATTAATTTTTTTATTGCCTAGAATCATGTTAGATAATGGGATTGTAGATGTTGATTGTAATGAGATTATGTGGCATGAGATATTCTATGTTATAGAATCCACTCCTTATAGGTATTTCAGTTCAATTTTTGAGGACAGATTATTATTTGGGTTACTAAAAAGGAGACTGCAAACTTGGAATGATGGTATTCTAGTTTTAATTAGATTCGTGCAACAATAACATGGTGAGATATTCCAAAGATTGATATGGTATCTTGGGTTTACATTGGGATTCATATGGGATCAATTAGTATATGAACTAGTATTTCTTAAGGACAAGCAATCTTTGGGGAGGGAGGACTCTAATGTCCCCAATTTTTATCACTTCAACATCGTAGTTATCCCCAACTTTTTTGATGAGTGATATCCTTTTCAGAATGGATTTAAGATATTATAGTTGAGCTCTCATGATTTTTTTGAGTCTATTGATACTTTTTTAGAACAATTTTAACATGTTAGGTGTTTTCCACAAATCTTGGAGGAAAATGCTATTTTTGGTAAGGGTCTATTTTTATTAAGTCATATCTCCTATGATCTCTTGAGTATATTGGCACATTCAAATTTCACTTCCAAACTAGTTTGGCATCTTTTGTACTTTCAACTAGTTGTGTGGGAAATAATTAATTGTAAGTTGTTAGAACAAAATGAACTAAGATATGACTTAAATTAATTATTTTAAAGGTGGTTGTAAAAGTTACTAAAGTGCCAAAAATATTAAATATGAAATAAATTCACTTTACAGAGAAAAAATGTTTGTTTAATTTTAAAGTGATATGAATTTATAATTTTTGGAAATTTCTATGAAGATCATAAAAAGTGGTAAAGGGTCTCATTCATCATGTTTATGGTTATTATTCTCTAAAAAATTTTGGTGAGTCTACATGTTCATTTCTATTACTGAAGGAGTAGGAAACTTACGACCCTAGATGGAAGGGTTATTTTAGAGAGAGTATTTATCCTCAAACCCTAGTAGATGCATTCATAAGTACTAAGGATTATTTTTGAAATACTAGAAATTATTTTGGTGCTGGTCATACAAATTGGGAAGATATCATAGGTCATTTGTCATAGAGTGGGTCCAAAAGGTTGATGCCATAGCTAGAGGATTGGTGTGTTGATTTGAGGTAGTTTGGGAGCTTTGGCCATAGATCGTGGGGTTTACCAAACCCATATATTGTTGGCTACCACATCACTAGCGGGTGCATGAGTATCTTAGAGGTTAGAAACTAGTATTCTTTATTCCTATAATTTTGATTTTCTCAAATAGCATATATATATCATTCACTCTGGCATGGTTTAATGATGAATATATTAAACAATACAATGGATTCATACAAATTGATTATTAAAGTGTCAATGCCATGTTTCATGCATGACATTTATTTGTAAATATGCTTTGATCAGTAATATAATTACAATTTTTCAAGTGATTGAAATCATATTTGCTTCCTAATAGACTGCATACAAACTATTTGACAAAATGTGTAAAAGATAAAAAATAGAATTTTTCAAATTTGGAACAATATCTCCTAGTTAGGGATATTTCATAATCTTGAAAATATGATAAAGTATATAGGTATCTTTGAAGTCTATGGAAACTATGAAGACAATGGACTATCTGCAAGTAAACCATTTAATTTTTCTTGTAACCATTGAGGAGGGATCTTCTATGCCCTACAAAGTCTTATAAGCATAAAAAAAAAGTGTATAGAAGAGTGCTATAAGGGGTTGTATGCCTTTTATGACTTTAAGAAGGTCAGCAAACTCACTTTTATATGCAATCAAGAAGACAATCTTCACTTGGATTGGTTTAAATATTTGATAAATATTATGTCACTATGGATACCTATTATAATGACTTATGTAAGGTCATTAGACTTATATCTAGTCCTAGAAAACTCCTTCAATTGATTAGGAAAATGTTACTCACTCAAAAACCTATAAATAAGTTTAAAATGAAGTTTCTAAGACATTTTTATGTCCTTTTCACTCCACACATTCCAAATTATTACTACAACATATGATTATGAGGTGTATAGATGTCATTCAGGGGCTTAAAAATCAAACCATGTGCATTATAATCACTTAAACCAACATTGTCTTTCATTGAGATCTTTGAGGGTTTTTTAAGGATTTTAGAGGGGTTTACCTTATTAACAATGGTTTGTATAGTAAAAGGATTTGATTAGATAAAATATACCAAGAAATTGGACTATATTTATCTCTTCAAGCTCCCTTAATGTAATTTTTATCTATCCACTTCCTCATCAAATGAACCACATAAGAAAGATGACCTTACTAACTGTGTAGGCCTATGTGTGAAGGTTGAGATGAATGTCTTAAACATAAATAACTTGATCCTTAATTGGAAATTACCACCTTAGGTCTAATACATGTTCAGCGAGGTTTAAAAATACATTCCCAAGCTCTTAACCCCCTCAAAATTATTGAAACCTATTTCGTCCCATGTCAAAGGTTTGTATGCATTATGATTGTTTTATCCCTAATGTCCTAGTTTTGATGTTCTACTCTTCTTTCCAAGGGATATAATAAATATTTATCTTTAACCATGATCTTATAAATCTATCATAATCTTATTATCCTAACATTTAAATAAAAACCTATGTTTTTTCTTTATAGATTCAATCACAGACTCGATACAATCCAACTGAGCATATATGATTACATTATTATTCTGATATTTTGATTTATAGATGGATTTTTTTTTGTTATAAGGTTTATAAAAATTAATATTGAGAATGTGATGTATTTATAAATGCATTATTTTATATTTCCACTTACTCGATGCTCTTTTATTCCAAAGTTGACACTACAATGCTTTAACACCCATACTTCCCAAATTGCCTATACATAGTTGTGTACATTTTTTCACTTGGTGGTCATGGAAGTTTTCAAAAATGTTTGATAAATTAAATAAGATTTATTTTATAATTTTCATCAATAATAATCCAATCGAGGATTTAATCTCAAATGTGAATTTATCCTTTCTCATAGGCCTAATACACCTTCTTTCAAGTAATATTGACTCAAACTGACATTTTTACCTTATCACATAGAATATAAACAATTAAATAAAATTTTATAAGGTATATGACACCCTAAATTACATCTCAAAACTCTTTTTTATCACCAAAATTTAATCTTTTCCAAATTTTTGTAAGCAGGCCTATTGGTGCCTCTCTTAAGCTTGAACCATTCCAAATATGGATTTTGACATACCTCCCTATAATTTATGATACTAAATAGTTTTATAATATATGTGATGTCTATTTTATTTTTTAAAAAACTCCTTCAAGAGATAAAATATATAGTTACTTGATAATAACTTCGCACCATAGACTATAGTCTTAGCACAATCCACCTATAAATGGATACTACAACAATTACATCCTTTTTCCATCTTGGTAGTGCATGATAATTAAGGGGTTTAGGTATTAATTTAGTTTAATCATCACTCTTCATACTTATATAATTCATTAAAGGTATTTAAAAATGATCATAGGTATATTATTACTTTCATGCACTTGAAAACCTTTTTCAAGCACACTAGATCAATGATCTTGAACTTGCCACCTGTAATTTCCATCAAGGTTCATATTAAACGATTTTAAACTTATTAAATGATTTTAAAATTTATTACACACTCCCTTTTATTAATATCAAAATTCAATCCAAAATTATTATTTATCAATCATCAAAAAATGCTCATCTATAGGACTATGTTTTGCTCCTTCAGAAGTACATGCTTCGACCAATACTAGAAGACAAATTAAGAGATGGATGTGGGCCTAGAGATACATGGAAAAGAGTTAATTGACTTATAAAAAGTATATATCACATGATTTGGCTTCTATTTTAAGCCTAAAAACCTTCAAATAATTAAAATGGGCTCAAGACTTGCACTCTTAAAACCTTCCAGGCCTGTCCATGGACATTCACTCCTTTTTACATGTGAATCTTGTTTCAAGATGATATAGGATGATTTTTTTTATTTTTATTAAGTTTAATATACCATTTATGCTTCCTAACACTCACATTTACATTGGAAAAACTTGAAAAACCTATAGAACCCTGCCTGTCATCCTTAAATCAGTAGAACATTGAATTTTTCTTATCGATACAAACATGAACACTAAAATCTTTCATTAATTTTTATATCAAAGAGACTATAGGAGTTAAAATATATTTTTTGAAACCATATCCATACATTATTTAAACACAAAAATTCAATTAAAAATGGAAAATTGAGGTAGTGGTGTTTAGAAGGGCTTAAGGAACACTAAACTTATTAATGATTATTAATAAAGCACATGCTCCTAATCCCAAAACTAATTCCATGATTTTGAAGGGAATAGGGTTTATTAAAATCCCATAATATATTTTGATCTAACATACCTTTTTTTTCATGAAACAACCTCATGAAGCAGTCTCTTATTGGTCTACCAATAATTTGATATAAAATTTCAATGGTTTTCTCTTTTTTGCACCTACAAAATATTTTATCTATATGGTTTGAGATTGGGGAAGTTGTAGGAGGCCTTAAACAATATTATAATACAATTATCATATTTAAAAACATTTTAAATAGACCTTTTATGCCTTTCTTCTACAAGAAACTTGCTCTTCTTACTAGAATACCCTACTAGAGATGTGAACCAGGTGACTATGGAGTTCCTCTTGATGTATACAATAGTGATATAACATACAAGAATCATCTTCACCTTATTTTCCTTACTAATTATTCATTATTCTATATTTAAATGTTGAAATTATGAGTCAAGTAGTTTTAAATGTGTTTCAACATTGGAAAATGAGTACTATAACATCTTGAACAAGATGTATGGTCAAGAAAGATACAATATAGTCTTTAAAAAGTTATTAATAAATAAAAATACCCATTTTCAACTCTAAAATTGATATTGGACTTTGATATTTTATTTTTTCTCAGGGGTTTACATTAAAACATTGTAACAAAAAATAGAAAATAGAACATTAAAACGTTAATTTCTATAAAGTTACCTAATTTCTTTAAAGTGCTTGAAATTACAATATTTCTAACTTACCAAAATTTTTTCTAGGTCCACTTATCTATATTGGATAATCTTAAATTCTTGGATGATAATCACCTCTTTGTCTTCTACATGGATCAAGTCTACCTTATGTTTTACAAACAAACTTTAATTTTCCAAAATTATCTTAAACTGTGATAAACTACATTGCAAAAGATTTATTCAAAGATCAAGGTATGAAATTGATTGGACAAGACACACAAACCAAATTTAACGTCATAATAGGACCCTATTTATATATTGAGATGACATACAACACCAAGACATAATACCAAAACATTATTCTCAATAAGACCATTTCAAGGTTAGATGATTCTATTACCTAGTTTTGAACAATCCTTTGTCATGGGTGATTGAATTTCTAACATTGTTTTGTGACATATAGGGGTAGTTTACATGGTAAATATAAATAATAGTACCCTTAGACATTACATTAGTCATGGAGGTAATGCAAAATTCTTCTCTATGAGATGGAATCTGAACATTCACATGACATTGGCTTTTAAAACAAACTATAAATTGAAAGTACGTTCCAAACACACCAAATAAGACACAAAAAGACAAAGAACACACACAACCAAAACTAACATGTGCTATAAAAAAATTAGAGAAATGAAAACCTAATCTATTATTTATAAGACGAGAAAATATGACCTTAATACTAATGTTTGAGATGTATCCCATTAACGATGATATGTACTTATTCTCTATTAAACTTTAGGATATGAAAATAATTGTGTTACATGCAATGAGTGATGACATAGGACCCACTCCATAAAGTGTGAATCTTTGTGTGTCTTTCAGTCTTGCCCATATATTCATCCCATTTGAGTACAAGGTCACCTTATTGGAATTATTTTCGGATACATTTTTTTAAAAGTATCTCTTGGTTTGAGCTTGATTGGATTCCATAAAATACATGCATGATCTCTTGTATCTTCTATCTCCATAAATTCATCTAGTCTAATTTCCACAACATAATTCTCCATCATTTCAAACTGATCTATAAGTTTTAGAGTTGATAACTCAAGATAAATGGGTAGCGTAACTTTTTTTCCATAAACAAGCATGCATGGCTAGTTTCCAATGGCTCTTTTAGAAGTGAACCTATACTATTAGGGTTGTATTCAACTTTGTGTGCCATGTTCTATAATTTATCACCATATTCCTCTTGATAAATCTAATTATACTCTTGTTTGTGGACTCTACTGGTTAATTTCATTAAGGATAGTAGTTGGAAGATGTACTTAGGTTAATCCCATGTTACACAACCCACTCACTAATTATAATACCAAGGAAATCCATTTCATTATCTGGAATAAGTGTAGAGGGTACCACAAATATGGTTACTATGCCTTTGTAAAGTATAACACATTAGTTTCATTAACCTCCTTGAGAGATTTAACCTCTATCCATCTGGTAAAATAGTGAATTGCATTCAATACACATTTATGACCATCACTTGAATAAATATTTATCATACCTATGAAATCCAATCCACATTACACAAAAGGATGGTCTACTTGAATGAGATGAAGAGGGAAGGATGAAAGCATTTGTGTTCCTATAAATAAGGCACATTTTTGGCACTTTATCACCCATGTATTTGAATCCTTGAATATTTTCCCCCAATAATTCCCGACTCTCATCACTTTTTCTATTGTGGTTCTTGGTGTGAAGTGACCACTTGATGATCCATCATGATTGTTTGAAAAACCACACCACCATACCACTCTTTTATAACTACCTAACTCATTATACCTTGTTCTACCCTGCAAATAATACACCTTGTTGCATACTTTAAGTGTTATTTGTCTAAAAATGCATCAATCTTGCATATATAAAATGTATTTATGTTTTTTGCTCAATATTATCAACCTCTATGCACCTTAGTATCAATCCATTAAGGTCTTTTATAAATATTATTACATCTACCAAGACATATGGAAATAA